>VSMD01095828.1:7132-51316 GCA_008750895.1 Mirza zaza | reverse complement strand
GCGTGGCTATGAAAATCAGCCCTTGTGATGGGCGTGGCTATGAAAAGCAGCCCTAGTGATGGGCGTGGCTATGGAAATCAGCCCTAGTGATGGGCGTGGCTATGAAAATCAGCCCTAGTGACGGGCGTGGCTGAGAAAATCAGCCCTAGTGACGGGCGTGGCTGCGCAGCGCATCTGCACAACCCACGCGTGTGGTCGCGGAGCGGGAAAGAACACGAGCAGCCCTTCTCATCCGCCCCGTGAGAGCTCTAGTGCTCGACAGGAGAGATCGGGGCCGGTGGCTCTAGAGGAAACAGAGTCGCAAGACATTCAGGATGGGATTCGGGGTCTGGAGAGTGAGGATGATGTTCCAGAAGACGACGACTTCACTGTGTTTGAATCAATGCAGATGGTTGGACCGTGCTTAAAAAAAAAAAAAATAACACATCCCCTGAAAATAAGCCCTAGGGTGTCTTCCGGAGGAAAAATAAATACAAGACCCTGTGTTATTTTTGGGGAAACACGGTACAAAGGACAGCCTTAATCCAACAAGCCCCAACACAGAACACCAGCCCTCTGGGCCAGCTTCAAAGAGGATAACCTTGAATTTGGCACGGCTAGTTAACTCTTATCAAAGGCTGAGTTGAGGGGAGGGGTATTTATGGAGATTATCTAAGGAGCCTTTTAATCACCACCTATATTAACTAGGTTCTAGTCTTGAATCACTTTCCAGGCACCAGGAGATCTGCATCATTTTCTCAGCTTTTCTTCTGCCCCCTAAGAATTACCTGCGCTGATTTATACATTCACCTACGGCCTCGGCTTGTATCAAGGAGCGTTGGTTGTAAACACTAGAAAGGGCAGTTTCCATGATCTCATTGTTTGTTTTTTTTTTTTTTTTTTTTTTTTCAGACAGAGTCTCACTCTGTTGCCCAGGCTAGAGTGAGTGCCGTGGCATCAGCCTCGCTCACAGCAACCTCCAACTCCTGGGCTCAAGCGATCCTCCTACCTCAGCCTCCCGAGTAGCTGGGACTACAGGCATGCACCACCATGCCCGGCTAATTTTTTCTACATATATTAGTTGGCCAATTAATTTCTTCCTATTTATAGTAGAGACGGGGGGTCTCACTCTTGCTCAGGCTGGTCTCGAACTCCTGACCTTGAGCGATCCTCCCGCCTCGGCCTCCCCGAGTGCTGGGATGACAGGCGTGAGCCACCGCGCCTGGCCAAGATGGGTCTATTTCTATTGATGATTTATTAAGCTACTACCTATAATCTGTTAATACAGTAATATGTTATTTAACTTTGTATCTTTTCATGTTTATATCTCTTAATAATAATAATTATTTAGTATCTAACTAGCTGACACGTAGTGTCAAACCTTTTTAGAAGGAAGGAAGGTATAAGTAAAGGAAAATTAAAACACATTGCAACACAAATGCTGTAACAAGAATTGACATGAACACAGCCCCAAATTAATCATGTCAAATTAATCATGTCAAACTCTAGACCGTACCTTTTTTTTTTTTTTTGAGACAGAGTCTCACTCTGTCACCCAGGCTAGAGTGAGTGCCGTGGCGTCAGCCTCGCTCACAGCAACCTCCAACTCCTGGGCTCAAGCGATCCTCCTGCCTCAGCCTCCTCCCGAGTAGCTGGGACCACAGGCATGTGCCACCACGCCCGGCTCATTTTTTCCTATATATTTCAGTTGCCCAATTAATTTATTTTCTATTTATAGTAGACACGAGGGGGTCTCGCTCTTGCTCGGGCTGGTCTCGAACTCCTGACCTTGAGGGAGCCTCCCGCCTCGGCCTCCCAGAGTGCCGGGGTGACACAGACCGTATCCCTTTGAAGTGACATGGTACAATCATTCCCGTTGGACACACGACACGAGACAGACGAAACAGGCCCTGTAGGGGACTCGTCCAAAGACGAAACAGAAAGGAAGTAGCGGGGGTTCTGATGCATGGCTCAGCCCCGTTCCCCACCAAGGCTGTGCCTGGGACGAGCCCAGGGCACCTGCTAAAGTCAGGGGACCAACCTCCTCGCCGCTGGCCATGCGGTGAGCCAGCTCTTTTAAGTTTCTCATCATCCTTTCATCCCGGAAATCGTAAGGGAACGTTTCTGTCCATTCCGTCAGCAGCTGGAGGATTTTGGGCGCAATTTTTCTCATCTGGTTCTAGGGAGAAAAAGCAAATGGAATTCAGCGGGGTTTGTCAGCACGGACCGCATCAAATAAATAGTTGCAAACAGTGCCACTGGGAACCTTCCGGAGCAGTCTCTGGGTTTGAAGATGTGGCTCCAGCCCCTCTCTCTCCACCTCAACGCTCAGTGCCACCAACTTAAGGCGGGATCTCGTGATCTTCCGTGACATTCCGTCTACGCTGTGTTTTTTTTTTTTTTTTATTTCATTCGCAGTCTCCCCCAGGCAAAGCCACTACGAGGCCGTTTACGCGGTTCAGCCCCGGGCATGAGCTGGGGCTACGTAAGGAAACTAACTCTGCAGAAATCTAAGCCTCAGAGTTGGCAAATCTCATTGCAAGATCGTGAAGTTCAGGCCGGGCGTGGCGGCTCACGCCTGTCATCCCAGCACTCTGGGAGGCCGAGGCGGGAGGATCGCTCGAGGTCAGGGGTTCGAGACCAGCCTGAGCAAGAGCGAGACCCCCCGTCTAAACTATAAACAGAAAGAAATTAATTGGCCAACTAATATATATATAGAAACTATATATATATAGAACTAATATACATATACAACTAATATATATATATAGAAACTATATATATATATAGAACTAATATATATATACACACAACTAATATATATATATAGAACTATTATATATATAGAAAAAATTAGCCGGGCGTGGTGGTGCATGCCTGTAGTCCCAGCTACTCGGGAGGAGGCTGAGGCAGGAGGATCGCTTGAGCCCAGGAGTTGGAGGTTGCTGTGAGCAAGGCTGACACCATGGCACTCACTCTAGCCCGGGCAACAGAGTGAGACTCTGTCTCAGAAAAAAAAAAGATTGTGAAGTTCAAAACGTCTTTACCCTTGGTGTATGCTCACCATGGAATATGACTCGATTCTGAGAAACGACAGCGAGCTGGCACCGCTCATACCGTCCTGGATTGGGCTTTAAGCCCGTTATCCGAGCAAGGCGACACAAGACGGGAAGAACGGGCTCCACGTGCGCTCGCCATCGAATTGGCACTGACCGATCAACCCCATGGTGCTCAAAGGGTGGTGGCGTTCTCCAGGGATTGGGGGATTGTAGGGGGTGTAGACTCACATCTGGGGGATGGGGTGAGCATTGCCTGTGACCCTCGCTGGGGAGAGGCAAAGATGCAAAATGCAACCAAAATGTTAATTAAAAAAAAAAAAAAACCATCTGTCGGGTGTCGGGCAGGTGGGAGGGGAGGAGGGGACGGGTGTGTACAGACACCACGAGGGAGACGTGCACCGTCTGGGGGATGGGCACGCTTGGGGCTCTGACTCGAGGGGGGAGGGGGGCAAGGGCAATGTACGTGACCTTGACATTTGTACCCCCATTATATGCTGGAATAAAAATAAAACAAACCATCATTACCTTATCACTGTCAGGATCACTTAGTCTCTGGTGCTCGACACATAAGTGGCAGACTTTGGCCATTAGCTCGTACGGGTGCATAAATAACCGAGAACTGAGCAGGAAGGTAAATATGTACGTTCTCTGCGAAGAGAAGAAAAAAAAATGTCACCATGGTTACGTTCTCTTTGACGTTAATCTTTTTTCCTATATACTATGCATCTTATTTCATTAAGTTCTATTTTTTTTTTTTTTTTATTTTTGAGACAGAGTCTCACTCTGTCGCCTGGGCTAGAGTGAGTGCCGTGGCGTCAGCCTCGCTCACAGCAACCTCCAACTCCTGGGCTCAAGCGATCCTCCTGCCTCAGCCTCCTCCCGAGTAGCTGGGACTACAGGCATGCGCCACCATGCCCAGCTCATTTTTTCTATATATATTTTTAGTTGGCCAATTAATTTCTTTCTATTTTTAGTAGAGATGGGGTCTCGCTCTTGCTCAGGCTGGTCTCGGACTCCTGACCTCGAGCGATCCTCCCGCCTCGGCCTCCCAGAGTGCTGGGATGACAGGCGTGAGCCACCACGCCCGGCCTCATTAAGTTCTCTTGATCAAGTTACTGTGCTGCAGTTTCTAAAGTAATGCAGACCAGTAGTAAAAAAAAAAAAAGAAAAACAGTGTATGACAGGTTTCTCCTTTACTTTCTGATCTATCTTTTCCCTTAAACCACACCAAAAATAACAGGCGTGCAAGGGTGACTTTGGCTCCAGAAATTATTCAGAGCACACGTGCATATCTGTCCTCAGGGAGCCAGGACGCCAGGACACGTAACTCACTCTGGTAAAGAAGAATGAAATTCAGGCCGGGCGCGGTGGCGGCTCACGCCTGTCATCCCAGCACTCTGGGAGGCCGAGGCGGGAGGATCGCTCAAGGTCAGGAGTTGGAAACCAGCCTGAGCAAGAGCGAGACCCCGTCTCTACTAAAAAAAAATAGAAAGAAATTAATTGGCTAACTAAAAATATATAGAAAAAAATGAGCCGGGCATGGTGGCGCGTACCTGTAGTCCCAGCTACTCGGGAGGAGGCTGAGGCAGGAGGATCGCTTGAGCCCAGGAGTTGGAGGTTGCTGTGAGCGAGGCTGACGCCACGGCACTCACTCTAGCCTGGGCAACAAGAGTGAGACTCTGTCTCAAAAAAATAAAAAATAATCCTGCATTTCCCTTCTGATAAGAAAAAAAAAACAATAAAAATAAAATAAAATAAAAAAGAAAGAATGAAATTTAGCCTGGGGAGATGACTCTAACTTAAATATACCATGCACACATAAAATGATTCTGTGCGCAAATATTATGGTAATTCAATGGAAACCAAAAAAACAAACAAAAAAATCTCCCAAAACCCACTCACCCAGCCCACAGCTCAAGAATTCTCCAGCGTGTCTAGCACGTCACACTGAAGTGTTTGTGTCAGGACATTTAAAGGCAGGCTTTCAAGCAATCTATTTACTTGCTCAGAGGCTAAGCAATCTGATTTAGCACAATGCAACAGTATATTCTTTTCTTTAACTACATTGTCTCCCCAGAAGCAAGTAATGAAGCTGAGCTTATTTGCTGTAAATAGTTTCAGACTCCCAGTGAAAAGAGAAATTCCATTTGTTTTTTGTTTCTTGTTTTTTTTTTTTTCTTCCTTAGGCGCCTTGATTAGCTCATAAATACTTACAGGGCTAAACAAGGGCCTCCTTTTACTTCTGATGACAAGCTTTCCCTGGGTAGCAACGAGTCTGAAGATGCTATGCTAACAAATCACTCACAGAGAGAGAGAACTCAGGGAGAAATAGTACGGTGAATGACGGTGACAAGCAGGAACTGTTCTTTGCACACCAAGGTCGTTATTGCATTTATAAAAATGAATGGAGTCTCTAGATATTTCAATAACCAGCTGCTTAATAAATCTTTTTTTTTTTTTTTTTTTTGAGACAGAGTCTCGCTTTGTTGCCCGGACTAGAGTGAGTGCTGTGGCGTCAGCCTCGCTCACAGCAACCTCCAACTCCTGGGCTCAAGAGATCCTCCTCCCTCAGCCTCCCTAGTACCTGGGACTACAGGTATGCGCCACCAAGCCCGGCTAATTTTATATATATATATATATATATATATATATATATATATATTAGTTGGCCAATTAATTTCTTTCTATTTATACTAGAGACAGGGTCTCGCTCTTGCTCAGGCTGGTCTCGAACTCCTGACCTCGAGCAAATCCACCTGCCTCGGCCTCCCAGAGTACTAGGATGACAGACGTGAGCCACCGCGCCCGGCCTGCTTAGTAAATCTCATTGTGCTACTACTACTCAGCTCAATTCCACTGGGGCAGCTGTATGTAGCACAAAAAAAAAAGGGGAAATTCGCTTTCCCCGGCAAGAAAACCTGTGTTTAATTGCGAATGTTGGGCGTGAGACCATGAACAAACATTCAACACTCTGACTTTCAGTTTCCTCCTCTCTACTTTCTTGGAATTACTGTAAAGATTGAGAAAATACTCACACCTGTCATCCCAGCACTCTGGGAGGCCGAGGCGGGAGGATCGCTCAAGGTCAGGAGTTCGAATACAGCCTGAGCAAGAGCGAGACCCCTGTCACTACTATAAATAGAAAGAAATTAATTGGCCAACTAATATATATATATATATATATATATAGAATTAGCCGGGCATGGTGGCGCATGCCTGTAGTCCCAGCTACTCAGGAGGCTGAGGCAGGAGGATCGCTTGAGCCCAGGAGGTGGAGGTTGCTGTGAGCGAGGCTGACGCCACGGCACTCACTCTAGCCTGGGTAACAAAGAGAGACTCTGTCTCAAAAAAAAAAAAAAAAAAAAAGATTGAGAAATAGATAACAAATTCCCTAGATTAGAAAGTACCCACCTGTACAAATACAGGTTACCAACGTAAAACAAAAGCAAACATGCTACCTGGTGTCCAGTCTACAAAGAATTGCATCTTGAGCCTAAATCTTTTCTGTGTGCTTTCCCTGGCTACATTCAGCTTTCTCAGCATAGTGATGGTCTTGGAAACCAAAAAAGGGCATTAAATATTCCAGAAGCATTCAATGTTCCCTGACATCTCTCCTTAAGCACCAACTGTATGCATGAGGCAGCCTACATGCATACAGTTGACATGGTAGCAGGCTGTCTACAATGCAAGAAAGTGATATACAGTCTACACCAAAATCTGATCCGTATCCAGGTTCAATTTGATCTCAAAGCACTCAATAACCAATAAATAGGCAATTTCTTATTAGAAACATTCTCTGAAACCCAGAGAATAATTCTGCAACATCTATGGTCCCTGTCTACTGTATGTACCGTGTTTCCCCGAAAATAAGACAGCGTCTTCTATTTATTTTTCCTCAAGAAGACATACTAGGGCTCATTTTCAGGGGATGTGTTATTTTTTTTTTTTAAGTGCGGTACAACCATCTGCATCGATTCAAACAGAGTGAAGTCGTCTTCTTCTGGAACATCATCCTCACTCTCCAGACCCCGAATCCCACCCTGAATGTCTTGCTACTCTGTTTCCTTTAGAGCCACCGGCCCCGATCTCTCCTGTCGAGCACTAGAGCTCTCTCGGGGCGGATGAGAAGGGCTGCTCGTATTCTTTCCTGCTCTGTGACAACACGCGTGGGTTGTGCAGATGCGCTGCGCAGCCACGCCCGTCACTAGGGCTGATTTTCATAGCCACGCCCACCACTAGGGCTGATTTTCATAGCCACGCCCATCACTAGGGCTGATTTTCATAGCCACGCCCTTCACTAGGGCTGATTTTCATAGCCACGCCCACCACTAGGGCTGATTTTCATAGCCACGCCCGTCACCAGGGCTGATTTTCATAGCCACGCCCACCACCAGGGCTGATTTTCATAGCCACGCCCATCACCAGGGCTGATTTTCATAGCCACGCCCATCACTAGGGCTGATTTTTGGGGTAGGGCTTCTGTTGCACAGGTGCTTAGACATCCTGCTGGGGCTTGTTTTATGGAGAGGGCTTATTTTCGAGGAAACACGGTAATCTCTGCGTAGTGGTGAGCATGTGTTTCAGAGGAGCGTGAATACCTACATCTGGGTAGTAATCCACGTTAGGTACCAAGTGCTGGATGAGAGCTTCCAGGGACCCAGAGAGAAGGTTGTTGTCATGGTAATACAACCCCCCACAGCTGTCATCGGAGGACTGGTAGAGATTCCGGTTGTAGCCGCTGCTGTCAAACATCGCTGAAAAGGGAGGAGTCTGAGGCATGCTTTCCTAAAAAGGAACGAAATAGAAGAAAAATGTAAGCTTTGATGGGCACTGATCTTTAATAACCCTTTGCACTCGCTTGCTTTTTCTCTTGATTCCTTTATTCTACTCGGGATTTAATTTTTTAAATACTCCAGATTTTACAAAAACTGGAGTTTCTTTGCATGCAAACTTAGATTTTTTTTATACTTCAAAATTATTGATACATTCAAAGAGTCGTTTTAATCTCTATAACTGTTCACGGTGCGAGCTGCTACCGATGCTCACTGTTTCGACATCCGAGTGCAAAGGGTTAAGAGTAATGAAGGAGGGAGGGGGGGTGCCAAGGGCAATATATGTGACGTTAACATTTGTACCCCCACCATGTACCATAGGCTGGAAAAATAAAAAAATAAAAATAATGAAAGAACAAAAGTAATTTTAAAAAAATAGTTTAGGTTCTCATACAACGCCAGACCCCATCAAGAACCCCAACTGCTCTTGGAGGACCGCAGGCATGCGTACTTGTGAGTGCCAATCTCATCCAATCACGCAAGACAAAAGGCTTAGACCAAGGCATGTAATCTGGCTGTCCTGCTTAGATATCACATTAGGTCGCTGCCAAGTAGGGGCAGGGGACCGAGCTTGGATCGGTTTATCCCACTGAGTCAACTATCTTCGTAAGGTGGACATGCACAAGCCTTCACGTTTGGCTGGGAAGAGTCACATAACACCGGAGATACCGTGTTTCCCCGAAAATAAGACAGGATCTTCTACTTATTTTCCCTCAAGAAGACACCCCAGGACTTATTTTCAGGGGATGTGTTATTTTTCTTTAAGTGCAGTACAACCATCTACATTGATTCAAATACAGTGAAGTCGTCTTCTTCTGGAACATCACCCTCGCTCTCCAGACCCCGAATCCCATCCTGAATGTCTCGTGAGTCTGTTTCCTTTAGAGCCACCGGCCCCGATCTCTCCTGTCGAGCACTAGAGCTCTCACGGGGCGGATGAGAAGGGCTGCTCGTGTTCTTTCCCGCTCCGCGACCACACGCATGGGTTGTGCAGATGCGCTGCGCAGCCACGCCCACCACTAGGGCTGATTTTCATAGCCACGCCCATCACCAGGGCTGATTTTCATAGCCACGCCCACCACCAGGGCTGATTTTCATAGCCACGCCCACCACTGGGGCTGATTTTCGGGGTAGGGCTTCTATTGCCCACATGCTTAGACATCCTGCTTTGGATTGTTTTATGGGGAGGGCTTATTTTCGGGGAAACACGGTACTTGAGAGCTACCTGACTAGCATTAAACATAACTGGGAGACAACCTGAACTGAAGGTGAAAAAACTAAACTTGCAAAAGAGGCCCAGAATAAAGTCCCTGCTTTTTGTGTGTGTGTGTGTTTATACAGGTAGGGCTATATAAGAAAGAGATTTGGTTTGGGTGCGGTGGCTCACGCCTATAATCCTAACACTCTGGGAGGCCGAGGCGGGCGGGGCAGATCGCTCAAGGTCAAGAGCTCAAAACCAGCCTGAGCAAGAGCAAGACCCGTCTCTACTATAGATAGAAAGATATTAATTGGCCAACTAATGTATATAGAAAAAAAAAATGAGCCGGGCATGGTGGTGCATGCCTGTAGTCCCAGCTACTCGGGAGGAGGCTGAGGCAGGAGGATCGCTTGAGCCCAGGAGTTGGAGGTTGCTGTGAGCGAGGCTGACGCCACGGCACTCACTCTAGCCCAGGCGACAGAGTGAGACTCTTGTCTCAAAAAAAAAAAAAAAAAATAGAAAGAGATTTGATGCTGACTCCCAGCTTCCACTGGAAGATCAGCTGCTGGTGATCGTCACCTCTCTGTGTCACATTCTCCCGTCTGGCGGGAGTCTGGCTGGTGGGGGGGGGGGTGAGGGGGGAGGTGTGTACAAAAAGCCTCAGTTCCCAGTAGACTCACGCGGGCCGGGAAGGCGCCCGATTTGGGACCCCGAGCATGGTGACAGAGCTCGGATGAGTGGCTCCTCTCCGTCAGCGGGCTCTGCCACTCACAAAGCCCGAGCCAGAGGGTGCTCTGGGCAGGCCGGAGGCTATGAAGTCATTAACTCGGATTCCTAGGGACCCACGCTCCCAGCCCCGGGAACAGACGCCCCTTGCTGGCAGCACGCCTAGACAATGCGGGTAATTCAAGAGCTGCCCAGGACTGGGGGTGTCAGGAAGCAAACAATGAGGACAGACAGGGGACAGACAGGGGGAGTGCAGGCGGGCAGCCAGGAGGACCCAACCTGGGCTAATCTTTCTTTCCAAGAGGCCAAAAGATATTTGCATCTGAATGGGGGTAGGGGTGCGGGGCCCTGTCTGGGAAGTCCCCATCCGTCACTCCCGGAGCATCTGTTCCATTAGCACAGCTGATGGTGGGGTGAGGGGAGCGGAGGGGACACAGAGTGTCACAACCTGTGCACGCGGCAACCGGGGGTGGAGTGTTGGGGAAAAAAAAAAAACATCCTTTACAAAGCCAACTTTATGGCGTGGATGCGGAGAGAGAGGAACACTCCTGCACTGCTGGTGGGACTGCAAACTAGTGCAACCCCTGTGGAAAGCAATGTGGAGATGCCTCAACCCTTTGCAGTCGCTTGCTTTTTTCTCTTGCTGCCACCAATGCTGACCATGTTGAGTCACACTCGACATCCGAGTGCAAAGGGTCAAAGCGATACGAGTGGATCTACCATTTGATCCAGCAATCCCACGACTGGGCATCTACCCAAAAGAGCAAAAGTCACTCTATGAAAAAGACACCTGCACTCGAATGTTACAGCAGCACAATTCACAATCGCAAAGCTGTGGAAACAACCCAGGTGCCCGTCCATGCACGAGTGGATTAATAAAACGTGGTCTGCGCACACCACGGAGCACTACTCAGCTCTGAGAAACAGCGGGGATCCGGCACCTCTTGCGTTTTCCTGGCTGGAGCTGGAGCCCGTCCTGCTAAGGGAAGTGTCCCAAGAATGGAGAAACGAGCACCACGTGCGCTCACCAGCAAACTGGCATGGACGGGTCAGCACCCGAGTGGACACACAGGAGTGACATCTGTCGGGTGTCGGGCAGGTGGGAGGGGAGGAGGGGACGGGTGTGTACAGACACGACGAGTGAGACGTGCCGTCTGGGGGATGGGCACGCTTGGGGCTCTGACTCGAGGGGGGAGGGGCGCACGGGCAATACGCGTGACCTTGACATTTGTAACCCCATAATATGCTGAAATAAAAAAATAAAAAATAAAGCCAACTTTATGGCAGGTGGAGATGGCATTTGGGAAAAGAACCATCGAGAAAGATAAACTGGAGAAAAGGTTCATTTCTGTGCACTCTATTGCACCCATAAACCAATGCTGAGGGAACATTTGAAAAGACGCATGAATAAGTAGCTATAAATGGGGAGAGAGTGATTACTGGGAACCATTGTAGCCAGGGAGAATGGTACCATGGTGGTTGTTGTCTTATGTGTCCCTTAGGTAGTGCATGGTCAAAACAGCCAAAGGACCAAGAACTATGGGATGTAGTGTTGACACAAACGCTCTGCACACCCCTTTAGTGGGTGAGACCCCACGAGTACCGTGTTTCCCTGAAAATAAGCTCCACCCATAAAACAAGCCCCAGCAGGATGTCTAAGCACGTGCGCAACAGAAGCCTCACCAGGAAAATCAGCCCTAGTTGTGGGCGGGGCTATGAAAATCAGCCCTAGTTGTGGGCGTGGCTATGAAAATCAGCCCTAGTGATGGGCGGGGCTATGAAAATAAGCCCTAGTGATGGGCGTGGCCATAAAATTCAGCCCTGGTGGTGGGCGGGGCTATGAAAATCAGCCCTAGTGATGGGCGTGGCTATGAAAATAAGCCCTAGTGATAGGCGTGGCCATGAAATTCAGCCCTGGTGGTGTTCGGGGCTATGAAAATCAGCCCTAGTTGTGGGCATGGCTATGAAAATCAGCCCTAGTGATGGGCGTGGTTATGAAAATCAGCCCTGGTGATGGGCGTGGCTATGAAAATCAGCCCTAGTGGTGGGCGTGGCTATGAAAATCAGCTCTGGTGATGGGCGTGGCTATGAAAATCAGCCCTGGTGATGGGCGTGGCTATGAAAATCAGCCCTGGTGATGGGCGTGGCTATGAAAATCAGCCCTGGTGACGGGCGTGGCTGCGCGGCGCATCTGCACAACCCATGCGTGTGGTCACGGAGCGGGAAAAAACACGAGCAGCCCTTCTCATCCGCCCCGTGAGAGCTCTAGTGCTCCACAGGAGAGATCGGGGCCGGTGGCTCTAAAGGAAACAGAGTCGCAAGACACTCAGGATGGGATTCGGGGTCTGGAGAGTGAGGATGATGTTCCAGAAGAAGACGACTTCACTCTATTTGGATCAATGCAGATGGTTGTACCGCACTTAAAAAAAATAACACATCCCCTGAAAATTAGCCCTGGGGTGTCTTCTGGAGGAAAAAATAAATAGAAGACGCTGTCTTATTTTCATGGAAACACGGTAGGAACTGCGGTCATATCAATAAGTAACTCAATGTCAACATCTAGCGGACAAAGTACATTTTTTTGCCTCTTGGAATTGCCGGGCACAATTCACGCACGACATAATCATGGCAGACTGGTTTTCCTTGGTGGGAAGAAAGAGGGCCCATCCACCCTTGCCCCAAGAACCTCAGAGTGTCGTCAAAGTGGGACCTGCAATGAGAAACACCTGAAAGGCATGTGTGATCACTTCCATGAGAGGTTACCTGTCTGGATGTGGTGGCCTCTCTGTGTCAGAAAGTTCTAGATGGTTATAACCACACAGCGTCCTTCACATAGAGGATGAGGAGTGGGACTCACTTCCGCCATGCCCTTGGAGTTGGGATCTTAATTTTTCATTTTTTTTTTTTTTTTTTCTGTTAGGAGCCAGGAATTTTCCTTGATTGCAAACTCTCACTGGTTGCTACTGGAAATCATTCTCCCCAAAGAACGCGTTTGGGAGAGGGCTGGGCAAAATTTGGGGAACTCCGGAAAAATCGAGAAGAATGGTTAACGATTCAACGGGACTCTAGAAATCACCTCGTGTCCGGGATCATGGAAGACAGGTTTCGTTTCACTTCCTGACTGCAACCGATTAGAGCTGGTTGTCTGAGGTTTGAGGATGAACGAGGAGGATTTGGAAGCTGCAAACTCAGTGGGCCACAGGTAGGAGCTAAGTGATCGGCAAGTAGGTAGGACAGTCACGGAAGAAACCAAAGTCCACGAGCCACCAGGATCTGGTCCGATCTCCTCTTTTCATAAACGTGTACACGGAGACCCAGGGGCCGTGAAATGACCAAGCTACAATGACACAGCCACGTGGCCACCGCACATGAACTCCACTCAATCCTGTCCCTCTCTCCTGCCTTGCGCTTTTTAGCAGTAAGCTCTGACCCACGAAATGGGCAGGGGTCGAAGTTCTCTTTCCCAAGGAATGAGCACCAGAAGGTATTTGCACTGTTATTATTTTTTTTTTTTTTTGAGACAGAGTCTCACTCTGTCGCCCGGGCTAGAGTGAGTCCCGTGGCGTCAGCCTAGCTCACAGCAACCTCCAACTCCCGGGCTCAAGCAATCCTCCTGCCTCAGCCTCCTCCCGAGTAGCTGGGACTACAGGCACGCACCACCATGCCCGGCTAAATTTTTGTGTATATATATTTAGTTGGCCAATTAATTTCTTTCTGTTTTTTAGTAGAGACGGGGTCTCGCTCTTGCTCAGGCTGGTCTCGAACTCCTGACCTCGAGCGATCCTCCCGCCTCGGCCTCCCAGAGTGCTGGGATGACAGGCGTGAGCCGCCACCGCGCCCGGCCTGAATTTCATTCTTCTTTACCAGAGTGAGTTACGTGTCCTGGCGTCCTGGCTCCCTGAGGACAGATATGCACGTGTGCTCTGAATAATTTCTGGAGCCAAAGTCACCCTTGCACGTCTGTTATTTGGGGTGTGGTTTAAGGGGAAAGATAGATCAGGAAGTAAAGGAGAAACCTGTCATACATATTTGCAATTCTTAATGATTTACCCCTGCAAACTGGGCAAGATCTGGGCAAGGATTCAGATTTCATGAAGTCCCAATGTTGGTGCTTAATGGCTGTGAATAGCTCTAGAAGTTTACTCCTCTCCACTCCCGTCTGTTATCTGCAATTTTACTCACCCCTTCCAAAATCCTAACAAAAACTACCTATCTTCTTTAGAGCAAAGTTCTTCCTAGAGCCAATTACTGTTAGAGCAATGCCAAAAGGCTTTTTCCTATCGTTCTTTGGAAATGTGTGACCCACGGGACTTCTTTGAGGCGGTACAAAAGGAATGCTTCGAAAACTCCCTTCAACGAGGCACCAAAAGAAAATAATGCCAATAGCAATGGAAACCCCATCAGGATAAATTAAGAGAGGTTATATAGAGCTTACTGTCCTTGAAAATCAACTGCAAGAAAAGCGTTTATCACAGGCCATTTTCTGCCTTCAAATTAGCCCAGGGTTATGCTGCAAATTTGCCGATTTCATTTTCCCACGAGCCACCTTGGTGACTGGACTTGCAAACGGCAACCACCAACGGCTAAGATTCGAGCCACTCTGAGAGACCCCAACCCCCAAAATTCACGCACGATGATATTTGTCTACCTTAGCATCTACTCAAGACAGTATCTTTCCAATTCCGTGGGCCCTTCTCTCTTTCTTGGTTGGTTGCAAATGCTTCTCTCTGCACTCCACCTGGAAGGTTCTCTCCTGAGATCCACCATGTGGGAGGCTCTGAAGATTTCATCGGCTCCCGTTTGTGCAATGTTTTACTGACCACATGTGCCTTTCTGGATTCTGCAGCCACCTCACCTGGCAGGCATGCTCACCCCTTTCTGACCGCATGAGAGGCTGAGGTTTCAGAAAAACCATAATAACTTGCTTGGGGAGCAAGTGACAGACAGGGGCAGGGTTTCAAAGTGAGGTCTTCGGAATTTCAGGTTAAAAATTTATTACGCTGCTTCGTTTATACTGCAAATGGTCTTCTTTGAACTTCTACTATTTAATCATAAAATGAAAATCTTGACGGTCTGTCCTGACTTGTGGGCTATTAGAATAATTTATATGGTTTGCATGTTCTACATAAATCCTTGCTCCAAAGACATATGGATACCATGAATTACTGTTATGAAAAAGTCAGGCTGTCAACAGCAATATTTAAGCTACTGACCTTTGCAATCAAAGCGTAAGCCCCATCTAGACAAAGAGATTTCAGAGATTCTAATGTGCACTTAAAAAAAATATTTTAGTATCTTTAAAACTGGGATGCGTGTAAACAATTGAGTGATTAAAAAATGTTTAACAGTCTGTTAAAAGAGATAGGAGACAAACAGAGTATCTTCCAACGAATGGCATCGTAGATGTCATGAAATACAGGGATATTTTCTCATATGCACTTTATAGATTTGCAGGGAAAAAATTTTGCAAGACAAATGACCAAGAGAAAAATCATGGGTCATAGTATTCATCACTCATTTTCTGGACAATCTCTAACAAGTGGCCAGTCTAGCTCTTTCCTGAAGGATCAAATGCCTAAGTAATAGGTACATTTGATAAACGCAGGGGGGAAAAGTCAACAGAATGATACCAACAGTACTGTCTGTGAAACATAATTTTAAATACCTAAGAAGAGAAACATTGTAGTTTGTTTTCTCTTAAGTACCTCCTCTCTTAATACAAAAATCGAGAGCTACTACTTGTTCAGTGCTACTCAGAATTTGATGTCTCGGTCTTTAGGTCTACGTGCTTCTAGTTCTGGAATTGAAAAGCCAGGCCCAGAAGATTAAATATTGGCTTCGTTTTTTGTTAAGAAAATAAATCCAACATCCAGAGTACTGGACGTGAGAATGCAGAGAAACATTCCTCCCTGGGCACTGTTAACTTTAGGAATCGCTTTGCTAATGGCTTCTCCAGAGTAAGAAATGCTAAGTGGGAACTCACAGCTCCTATTCTTTTTTTTTTTTTTTATTTTCCTATCCATGTTGTTCTGATGCCTTTGTTACTTGCAGCAAAACTTCTTTCAGCTTCTACGACTCTATTCTCTGCCTCTGGGGCCCAGTAAGCTCTCAATTAACTCCTGTCTACCCTTTGCAACATGACTGTAATACCAGCCTCTCCGCTGTCTGCCTCCTTCATCAGCCAAGACTTTGCCCAGCCCAAGATGCCTACCAAAATCTTGCTTAGGAAGAACCGACCCTTCTTCTCCAAGATTAGAACCCGTGACATTGCAACAAGTGAAAACGCTGGCATTAATGGCATTACTACCGTTAAGTCAAACTTCAAACCAGTTAATCCCTTTGGGAAAAAGAGAGATTTGTACGAGACGCATGAAAAAGCTGATGGCTTTATTCAAATCCTACCAACAATACGTACAGGTTAACCCCACAAGCAGATTCTCAGCTCACAGAGTTTCATTCTTAAGCCAGTTCTTCACAACTGAAAATATATTCTACCCAGCCAGCGGCTCTTAACTTTTTAGGGAGATCACAAATCTCTTCCCACTCCCCTCCCCACTGTCCCCAGAAAAATATAGCAACCAGTTTGCATATTCCTTGAGGGGACTTCACAGACCCCAAATGAAGAAGTTTGCATGCTAACCTATCCGGAACCTAGACATCATTTCTCTGCCCCAAAGGAGGGGAGCATGATTGCTCTGAAAGGAACTTTGGGCTGACACATTTAAGACTGGCTCTTTAGAAATAAAAGAATGCTTCCACTGTAATCCTAGCTCTCTGGGAGGCCGAGGCGGGAGGATCGCTCGGGGTCAGGAGTTCGAAACCAGCCTGAGCGAGACCCCGTCTCTACTATAAATAGAAAGAAATTAATTGGACAACTAAAAATATATATAGAAACAATTAGCCGGGCGTGGTGGCGCATGCCTGTAGTCCCAGCTACTTGGGAGGCTGAGGCAGGAGGATCGCTTGCTTCAGCCCAGGAGTTGGAGGTTGCTATGAGCGAGGCTGACGCCACGGCACTCACTCTAGCCTCGGCAACAGAGTAAGACTCTGTCTCCAAAAAAAAAAAAAAAAAAGAATGCTTCTATTTTCAGGTAGTACAAATCAAAATGCATTAAAAAATAATATATTAATAATTTTTTAATTATAAATTTAATTTTTTAAATAAATTCTTTTTGTCTTTTATTTTTTATTTATTCCATCATACAGGATAAAGTCAAATAATTATTAAGTCAAATAATAAAAATTTAATTATTCATTATTATTTATTATTATTATTTATTATTATTATTTAATTTATTATTATTATAATAATTATTTGGGTTTGGGCGGAACCGTTGACATGGGTTTTTCAAAATCATTTTTTTTGCCTAAATTGAGTCAGCATTTTGGGGTACAGGAGATACAGTGAGACCATGGGAAACAGATTTGGGTCTTGAAAACAATGAAACTAGGCTGGGGAAAAAAAAAAAAAAAAAAGTTTACAGCCGCCGGAATTAGCATACAGATTAATTACAGGTTCTGCTGGAAAACATTCCAGCAGGAAGTAAAGACCCGCCTAACTCAGGTACACACAGGACGAATGTTCTTTCTTAAATACGAATCGGGCAAGCTGAAGAGTCAGTTGACAGAGACGACTGTCTTGTAGGGGCAGCTAATTTGGTCGCAGAGATAGATCGTTCTCTTCCAGGGACCCTGAAAAAAAAAAAGTTCAGCCTGACATCGACCCAGCACCAAGGAAATCGAGCTCTGGGTGATTTAGGGGATGGGTTTGAAAGGCGTGCCTAATGGTTTCAACCCGGCTCAGCACCAGCTGAATAAGCAGCCTTTTGTTGAACAGACTGTGTTTGAATTAGCCGCTGCCTTTGCACACTGTTATTTACCACAAAGCAGGTGTTCCAGGCTAAGGTGGTTTTAGGTGGCGACTCGAATTGGAAAAGAGGCTGAGGAGGGAGAAGAAAAAAAAAAAAAAAAAAGAAGAAGACAGGGGGTGGGAACTAAATCAAAAGCTAACCTTCCCACAGTCTGCTACAGGTGCTCTGTAAATCTCTTCCAGATTGTCAACTCAGCACTTCCTTTGCACGAGAGAGAATGAGATAGAAAATGTAGGCGTCCAAAAAAAAAAAAAGGTTTTTTTAAAAAATCTCTACTTCATCATAAAGTGCTTTGGCAAAATATTTAATAAATGCAATGCCTTTACGTTTGACCGTGATATTTTAGCTTGTGTTCACGTACGGGGCGTGGGGCCCCCAATTTAAAACCAAAATGAAGTGGAGGTAAATCTTCCTACAATAGCTGAACTCTGGAAGCCTGTTTGTTCAGCAGGGAGAGGTTTGATTTAATATCCCAGAACGACCGGTTCCTCAGTTCTCTCCATGTTCTAGAGCAACTTTGCACTTTGTGGTAAGATGCATCTTCAAGAACTCGTTTCTTTCTTTTTGCACGTGAAGTGGTACAGATCGGAATTAGAGAGGAGTCCACATGTTTCAGCTCGACTCCGGCCGGCATATCGAATACTGCCAGCCTCCTGCTGGTGCTCAGAACACAAACAGCACACTGTGTTTGAATCACCGACTGCAGCCTCAAACGGGCGTATCCAAACTATGGGGTTTGTTGGAGCCCAGGTGAAGGCAAAAAAAAAAAAAAAAAAAAAAGTCAAGTTTCTGACACTGTAGAAAACCTGGCTTATTTTGAGCTTGTGACTATCTAGAAGATTATCTTCTCATTTCTTTCCTTGCCCAGGGGAAGTCGTAAAAAGCAGAGATTCCTAACAGCATCTCTGGAAACCGTAGAAATGCCATACCTTTGCTAAACTTGAAAAAAAAAAAAAAGAGGTATTGTGTTGAGAGAGCAACTCACATAGACCACTCAGAATCAACTCACTTCTTTGGCATGTGAACAGATAGTAAGTAACTCCGAGATAAGGACATTCTTTCGAACTGAGTCCCAAAATGCTTAGCAGATTTCAGAGTTAAGGAAGGGAAAAACACAAAAAAAAACCCCAAAAAACAACCAGTATTCTTGAGGAAGGAAGATCCTATTTCTCTCCACCACGAACCGGAGTTACAGTCATCCGTACGAACAGGAATTCACATTTTGCTGGGTCTGTCCTAAAAGCAACTTTAAAAATTCTTCACTAATTTCCTAATTGGAGGAGGAAAGGGCTTGGTGACTCATCGAACAGTTACTATCTCTGGTTTCTCTGGAAGAAAAAAAAAAAAAAAAAAAAAGGAAGCCAAGACTGGTCATCTTTTGTCTTGGGGGAATCTGTTGTTAGCCAGTTTATTAAAAACACACATGGCACCCAATTTTATCACCCGAAACTTCTGTGCAGTTTTCGAGCAAGCACGGCAGATGGCGCCTTAGCTCCTGGTCTTTGAAAGGGCTGGTGCTGGTTTAGGGAAGGCAAAAAAGAAAGGCAACTAGAATTTTGGACCAAGAAACTGGTGTTTGTGATCTTAGAAAAAGGGGTGCTGCTCAATCATGCTGAACAGGTGAAGACAAACATGAAATAAAAAATAAAAAAGCCAGCTGGTCTTACTGCCATATGTCTCGGTGGGGGTGGGGAGGGGGGTCCCTCTCTGATGAGAATTAAATATTCCCTGGTCCCAGAGGAATAAAAATAAATGACCTTCTGAACGCTCCAGGTCATCATCGTGGAATGAAGTGCTGTCTCAGAGAGAACTTTCTGGAATACTGGAAAATGTTTCTCTGTCGCACTGTCCGAGAAGACAGGAGCTACCGGCCACGAGTGACCACTTAGAGCGCTTAGGAATGCGGCTAGCGCCAACGGAGAAACTGAAATTTTTAAATTTTGTTTCATTTAAATACGCTTAAATTTAAATATCCCCAGGTGGCTGGTGGTTATTGTGCCGAACAACGCAGCTATGAGCAGCTGAATCATCATTTATACAGGACAGCCCCCAAGCTGAACTACAAAATACCAAGAGGGGGAGGATTTTTTTTTTTTTTTAATTAAAAGGCTTCATTACCAAAAAAAAAAAAAAAAAAGGGCTTCATTTTTCTACGCCCAATTCATCTCAGCATAAATGAAATGATACTTAACAAGGACGTCTGTTTAAAAAGTAGGGTTTTCTATTTGTAATATATAATACGATTACTGGGATAATTTTAGTTTTTGGCTGCAGTCTTTTAAAAGCTGTGCTTACTCCTCCATGCCTCTGCCTCTGTTCTCTTTTAGATCAATACAAAGATACTGGCAGTCTAGGAAGTGTTTTCTTTTCCTGCTAGGCTGACGTGTACTTTTTCTCTGTGTGCTAAACTAATTTCCATGCCGAGGTCTCCTAATAAAAATCTGAAATCGATTGAATGATTTCTAGAGATTGATCTTGAAATAATAAACATATAAGCCTAAGGAAAAAAAGGAGTGGTCAAAAGAGAAATTAAAAAATTAATAGTAACACTGACTGAATTCGGGCCAAAAAATGTTTCTGACTCCAACCTTCTTGATAATTAGCAATTTTTTTTTTTTTTTTTTGGAGACAGAGTCTCACTCTGTTGCCCGGGCTAGGAGTGCCGTGGCGTCAGCCTCGCTCACAGCAACCTCCAACTCCTGGGCTCAAGCGATCCTCCTGCCTCAGCCTCCCGAGTAGCTGGGACTACAGGCACGCGCCACCACGCCCGGCTAAATTTTTCTATATATTTTAGTTGGCCAATTAATTTCTTTCTATTTTTATTTTGTTTTCTCTTTTTTTAAATTAATATAGTCTTACTTTTTTTTTTTTTTTTTACAGTGCTTTACAATTCATCAGATCAATCTTTCTATTTTTAGTAGAGACAGGGTCTCACTCTTGCTCAGGCTGGTTTCAAATACCAGACCTTGAGCGATCCTCCCGCCTCGGCCTCCCAGAGTGCTGAGATTACAGGCGTGAGCCACCACGCCCAGCCATAATTAGCAATTTTTAATATACTGAGACAAAAAACAAAACCAAAAAGCAATCCAAGAACATATCAAATCTCTACATCAATTCATCAATTAAAAGAAATTTCACTATTCTCAGTTTCCATGTGCCCAGAAAGTAGCTGAACATCTAACAGCAGTTCATTTTATCTTTCATTTATTTGTCCACCCTTAAGACAGGGTGCAGATGCACGCAGTGAGAGTATAGCAAATAAAGCAGTGACTACAGAGCTAAAAGGGAAATCATCTAGTTCAACTTTTCTCCCATCCATTTTACAGACAGTGCAGCTCTAGGGTGAGAATAAGGACTGCTTAGGGCTCTCTCTCTCTGCTTAGGGCTCAGCCAGAACCTAGCTCTCCCCATTTCTAGGGCAGCAATCTGCCCACAGCTCCTAGACTACCACATCTGTCATTTTAGCTTAAGCAAGGGTTGCACAGATCTAATTCTTGTAGATTTACCTGGAGAACCAAAGAAAGAACAAACTTACAGTTCTGGAAAAGTGAAAGAGGGTAGACAAGCAATGCCTGAAGTTAAACCCCTGACCATTAAAAACTCCATGAATCTTAACCAGCATCTGCAACGGTACAATTTGCCACTGTAAGACATCTCGGCATGTTTTAATAGCTTTTCCATTTATCATGTGTGGCATCGGAATTAAGATTCTCTGTCTCTACTTCAGGAGATTCTTCTTTCAGGTAAGGGAGAACACCTTCCTTTCTTCCACCTTCTTCCCAAAGAGGGGCTCTCTTTGGGGCTACCTAGAAGTTTCTTCCCGGTCCATTCTTCTACAAAGCCTTTGGAGGCTGATAAAGCTGACCCCACACTTAGCTTGAACGCACAGGCACCTGCCCCTAGCTTTGCCCTTCAATTTTCTTACCATTTCTTTCCCCCTATTGACAGGTGTCACTCAACTGGCTTAATCTGGTCTATTGCACTCCACTGAAATTTCTAACCAGAAGTTAATTTTAGATTATAAGAATGAAATATTAATAATAGCATATGAAATATGTATTATTATGATAATAAATACTCACAAATATTTATATATATATAAATGCTAAGCCAGCAGAGGGGAGACAATGTAAATGCTTCCTGGTGATTGTCTTCTCCAAAACACAGTAAGGTGCCCAAGTTACCAGGTGTGGTTAGTATCCAATAAAATGTCCAGTGGAGCCCATAAAATGGGGCAAGACTAAAAAATGCACCATGGGGAGAAATAAATCCCGAGAATTTAACACTCCATTAGACAACTGCAAAGTACAAGGCCAGCACGCTCAGCAGCCAGAAATATTGTCACCTCCATGAAAACAAAGGATTGGCCGACAGACACAGGAGGGATGCCAACAAGAAACTTGCTAATCAGCGGCTGATCTTCTCGTCTTCGCCAGAAAAAATCTACTTGAAAAGTGGCACAATAGAACACTCCTGATCAATCCTGATGTCTGTCGAAACTGCCCTAAATCTTCATTGGCCCCACCACTACCCCCCCATTAAAAAAATTAAATTAGCATTAATGATAGAGGTTTAACAAGTTGCCATTCTTCTTTTTTTTTTTTTTCTGATACGAAAACCTCCATAGTCAAGAGGGTTTTTTATTCCTTTTTTTTTTTTTTTTTTTTTAAGAAATCAATCTTATATTTGCACAAAACCTCATTGGACCACTTATTTCCTCCCAAATCTCTAAGCAGGCATATATATATATATATATATATATATATACACACTCTGCTTCATTGTAAATGTCCTTGTTTCTTACCACCGTGGTTCAACTATGTTTTAAACGAAGGCATCCCGTGCCAAGAAGCGCTGGCTACTGTTTTCAGGAGGAAAAGAATAAATCACTCACCCCCGCCTGAGTGTGACTGTACCAGACATCACCCGAGAGAACGACATCCTGATCTCTGGACTCTTCCCCTTTACGCACGAGGTTTGGTGACCCTCCCACGGCCACCAGCGGTCATCCGGGCTAAATATAGATCCACACACACCAGCAGTTCTGGCTGTCATCACGTGGGGCTGCTGATGAGGGACTCCTTGGAGACGCTTTCGGCCCAAACACACACACACACACACACACACACACACACACACACACGCATTTCTGGGCATGTTCAATTTTATGCACACTGTGTCCACTGCACTCACCAGTAAAGATGGACATATCTAGCAATACGTTCAGAGGAGGGAACTGGCTGTGTAGACCGTCTTCTTGTGCTATGCACCACACTGGCGCACGCTCTGCACTGCCAGGGCACTTAGTTGCCTTGCTTTTGCTACAACTAAGCCCACTGGTTTGCAGGAAGGTGGGAAGCAATATTTAAACAGTACACACACACGCACGCACGCACCCCTAGCCCCTGTGCTCCACTTTTCTCTCCTGCACAGCTCTGAAGCCGTCCCCAACACCCCTCCGGAAAGAGGAGCCACCTGGGACGCTGACCGTGGGCAAGGCTCCCAGGTCGGTTTCACCTGGACAGGTGACCTCAGGCGAGTCACCTGGGCTCAGGCACAAAGCGAGTTTGCCAGGTGAGCCGAGAGATGACAAGAAGCATCATCACCCGGTCAGCGGGGAGGGCCTGACTCTGTTGTTCCCTAGTCCCTTCCTAAGAGCCAGACCTCAGATCACAGGGCGCCGACAACAAAAACAGACCCCGCGAGCGCGCGCGCACACACACATACACACACACACACGCGCGCGCACACGCACACAAACATGCACACGTAGGCACACCCGCACGTAATCATGCACACACATGCAAAAACACATGCACTCACATGCAAACACACATACACACATG
The DNA here is from genome assembly GCA_008750895.1 of Mirza zaza. NCBI lineage: Eukaryota > Metazoa > Chordata > Mammalia > Primates > Cheirogaleidae > Mirza > Mirza zaza. Next base: position 27,805 of record VSMD01095828.1, on the reverse strand, counting down.
CGCGCGCGCACGCACTCACGCACACACATGCACACACACAAAACCAGTCCAGAAGTGGGGGGAAAACGACCCAGGTACGTGCAGACAGGTAAGAAAGGACGAAGAAAGGACGGCCTCTATCCGAACTCGGGCAAACCCTCAGGAACTACCGGGAGCTCCAATCAGGAGGCCGGGCTGCGGGACGGGGGACCAGCGGCGAGGCCACCCCGCCTGCACCTGCCCGGTCGCCTCACCTGTCGGGGCCCAGGTGGGCCCAGGTGGGCCCAGGTAATCCCAGGTAACCCCAGGTAGCCCCAGGTGGGCCGAGGTGCCCGCAGCGGCCGGGCAGGCGCGTCCCCGGTCCCCGGCTGCCCCACCCCCCGGGTCCCCGCGGTCGCCCGCCCGGGTCTCCGCCGGCTCGGGGCGCACCGCGGCCGGGCGCAGCCCGCAGCCCGCTCGGGTCCCTCCCGGCACGCCTGCCCGGCCCGGGGCGCCTACCGCGGACGGCCAGGTCCTCACCTCGCGGCGGCTGCCGCGCGCAGGGACGCGCGCACGACCCGGAGCGAGCGCGGGAAGACGAGCGCGGCGCCCGCCCGCCCGCCGGCCTCCGTGTTTATACTGAAACTCCGGCCGCCGCGCTGCGCACGCCCCTGCCCCGGGCGCCGCCCACCCGGCGGGCCACGCCCTCCGCGCCGGCGCCGGCCAACCGCGGCGCGGCTCGCCGCCCCCGCCACGCCCACCATCCCCGCCCACAGCCGCAGACCCCGCCTACACTGAGGCGCGGACCAACCGCGGCGCAGCTCATCACCCCGCCCCGCCTACCGCCCACGGCAGCAGGCCCCGCCCACCTGGAGGCGCGGACCAACCGCAGTGCAGCTCATCACCCCGCCCCGCCTACTCCCCCCCCACCGCAGCAGGCCCCGCCCACTCGGAGGCGCGGACCAACCGCGGTGCAGCTCACCGCCCCGCCCCCGCCCACCGCCGCCGGTCCCGCCCACCCGGAGGCACGGACCAACCGCGGCGCAGCTCCGAGCCCGCCGCCCCGCCCCCGCCTGCAGCGCCCCGCCCCCGCCGCCCTGGACGCCCGCGCAGGTCCTTGCAGGGCGGGGACTCCCGCAGGGCGCCTGCCCGGAGCCCGCCCGCCCGAGCCCGCCCACGCTGCGGAGGCCGGTGCAGGGCTGGGCCCGGTGCAGGGCTGGGCCCGCTGCCACTGCGTGCACCTGCCCGGCTGCTGTGCAGTCGTGTGTGTGTGTGTGTGTGTGTGTGTGTGTGTTCATTCACCTGCCTGCACCTGCCTGGGCTGCTGTGCAGTCGTGTGTGTGTGTGCATGTGTGCGTGTGTGTTCATTCACCTGCCTGCACCTGCCTGGGCTGCTGTGCAGTCGTGTGTGTGCATGTGTGTGCATGTGTGTGCATGTGTGTGTGTGTTCATTCACCTGCCTGCACCTGCCTGGGCTGCTGTGCAGTCATGTGTGTGTGTGTGTGCATGTGTGCGTGTGTGTTCACTCACCTGCCTGCACTTGCCCGGGCTGCTGTGCAGGCGTGTGTGTGCATGTGTGTGTGTGTGTTCATTCACCTGCCTGCACCTGCCCGGGCTGCTGTGCAGTCGTGTGTGTGTGCATGTGTGTGCATGTGTGTGTGTGTGTGTTCATTCACCTGCCTGCACCTGCCCGGGCTGCTGTGTAGTCGTGTGTGTGTGTGTGTTCATTCACCTGCCTGCACCTGCCCGGGCTGCTGTGCAGTCGTGTGTGTGTGTGTGTGTGTGTGTGTGTGTGTGTGTGTTCAGTCCCCTGCCTGCACCTGTGCGGACTGGCCTGGCTCGTTACGCACCACCTGCTGACCCAAGGCTGAGCTCAAGAAATGAATTGGGCAACTAAAAATATATAGAAAAAATTAGCCGGGCATGGTGGCGCATGCCTGTAGTCCCAGCTACTCGGGAGGCTGAGGCAGGAGGATCGCTTGAGCCCAGGAGTTGGAGGTTGCCGTGAGCGAGGCTGATGCCACGACACTCACTCTAGCCTGGGCGACAGAGTGAGACTCTGTCTCAAAAAAAAAGAGAAGAGGACGGAGGAGACAGAGGCCAGATAGGTCTAAAGAGGGAAAGGTCTAACCGAATGGATTGCAGCTTCAATGTAAGAAAAGCACTGAAGACATCCAAACTGGAATGGCAGCCTTCAAGTCCCCTCTTTCTGAATCTCAAAGGTCTTTTTAAAATGGCCAAATAACTCCCCCCAGAAACACTTGCATATTTTCTCTTGCATTTATTTTCTCAACGTCACTGTGGAACGTGCAGACAGGTAGTTCGGGGTTATGCCATCGTAGCTCCCGTTTATAACCGGAAGAAAACAAAGGCCTGGGTCACATTTGATCCGGACCTCAGCACCGGTCTTCTACCCTTCTAGGCCAAGGAGCACAAAGCCACTTTGCTTAGCTTACGATGCACGCTGCCTCTCTTTGTAGCTTGACAGAACATTGGGGTCTAAGGCCAGTGAGACCTGCCCAGCGCCAGAGCTCAGAGAAAAATCCCTTATTTTCCCCTTGCTATTATTGAGTGTGATTTTTTTTTTCTTGACTTCCCTTTCCTCCTCATCTGAGGGCCTAGAGCAAAAAGTGGGAAGCAGATCTCTTGGCCGGCTTTGGTTTCGCACATCCTTCTTCCTGCTTCTACACTGAGCAGACAGAAGTCCTGCCCACGGGCCAGTCTAGCATACCAGGGGACCACATTGGAACTTCATGGTGATAAAAAAAAAAAAAGTATGTGTGTGTTTGGCGACCACCTGTATACGGTCCATATGCCTGAAACTTGACAGGAAGAATGACCAAGGCGAGAAGCACAGGTTTAGATATTCAAGACCATGAGTTCCTGCTCAATGCCATCAATCCCTTTTTGATTTATTTATTTATATTTTTTTTTGAGACAGAGTCTCGCTCTGTTGCCCAGGCTAGAGTGAGTGCCGTGGCGTCAGCCTCGCTCACAGCAACCTCCAACTCCTGGGCTCAAGGGATCCTCCTGCCTCAGCCTCCCGAGTAGCTGGGACTACAGGCGTGCGCCACCACGCCCGGCTAATTTTTTCTATATATATATTAGTTGGCCAATTGATTTCTTTCTATTGATAGTAGAGACAGGGGGTCTCGCTCTTGCACAGGCTGGTCTCGAACTCCTGACCTCGAGCGGTCCTCCCGCCTCGGCCTCCCAGAGTGCTGGGATGCCAGGCGTGAGCCACCGCGCCCGGGCCCCATCAATCCCTTCATAACTATAAAATGGACCCTGCCACTTGCAAGGAATCTCTGCGATGAAACAAATGATAGGGTCGCCGTGGGAATGGTTGTCTCAATCAAACTTCCACCATTTGTTACAGTTCACGATGTGCTTTCACATTCATGACCTCATTCGCAGAGAGGACATCGGGTCTGGGAGGGTCATTCGGTTCTGACAGTGGTCATTAAAGAAGTCCTGTGTTTTCTCCTCTCCCGAGATCACTAAAAATATTGCAGATAGCCATGCATTTAGCCGGGCGCGGTGGCTCACGCCTGTCATCCCAGCACTCTGGGAGGCCGAGGCGGGAGGATCGCTCAAGGTCAGGAGGTCGAGACCACCCTGAGCCAGACTGAGACCCTGTCTCTACTAAAAATAGAAAGAAATTAATTGGCCAACTAAAAATATATATAGAAAAAAATGAGCCAGGCGTGGTGGCGCATGCCTGTCGTCCCAGCTACTCGGGAGGAGGCTGAGGCAGGAGGATCGCTTGAGCCCAGGAGTTGGAGGTTGCTGTGAGCGAGGCTGACGCCACGGCACTCACTCTAGCCCGGGCAACAGAGTGAGACTCTGTCTCAAAAACAAAAAAAGCATTAAAAAAAAATAACAATAAAATAAAAAAAGATAGGCATGCATTGAGACGTGCCGAGAAGACACTCCTAAATAGAAGGGAATTGAGGAGAGAAGGTCATTCCAGGAAGTCTCTTTCACATATCCATGGGATTGTTTGTCACTATCACTTTTTATCTCCCTGGGCCCCAAAGTTGTACAAAAGAATGTCTCGACCACATGGGAAACTCCACAATGGGTGCAGTAAGCTTAAAAGTCCCCTAAGAAGACCTAAAAAATTACTTAAGTCGTCACTTGTAGACAAGAACTGTTGAAAGGCAACTTTATTACTTTGCCTTTAATAAGCATTCTGATTTCACTCCTTTGCCAATACGTATTTACTCTTAACAAAGTAATTATTTACAACACGCTCGAGAGGAATACTGATAATGAGAAACGTTATAACTTGGCCTGATCACAAGGTTATGAGACAGTAGTCCTCTTCATAGATTACGTAGCTCTTAGTCACTTGTGTTTTCTGCACTAACAGAAACATTTAGCAATATTAAACATGCATCATTTTGATGAGATGCATCCCTTTTTTTGAGTAGAAATTTATGTTTAATAAGAATTTATTTAGATAAATATACTTCCTCCTGCAAAATCCTTATAGTAAATATAAGCATATTTCTCTATTTGTGATTTCTCTCTCTAGTACCCTGTTTCCCCGAAAATAAGACCTCCCCATACAATAAGCCCCAGCAGGATGTCTGAGCACGTGCGCAATAGAAGTCCTACACCGAAAATCAGCCCTAGTGGTGGGCGTGGCTATGAAAATCAGTCCTGGTGGTGGGCGTGGCTATGAAAATCAGCCCTAGTGATGGGCGTGGCTATGAAAATCAGCCCTAGTGATGGGCGTGGCTATGAAAATCAGCCCTGGTGGTGGGCGTGGCTATGAAAATCAGCCCTAGTGATGGGCGTGGCTGTGAAAATCAGCCCTGGTGATGGGCGTGGCTATGAAAATCAGCCCTAGTGATGGGCATGGCTATGAAAATCAGCCCTAGTGATGGGCGTGGCTATGAAAATCAGCCCTAGTGGTGGGCGTGGCTGCGCAGCGCATCTGCACAACCCATGCGTGTCGTTGCGGAGCGGGAAAGAACACGAGCAGCCCTTCTCATCCGCCCCGTGAGAGCTCTAGTGCTCACAGGAGAGATCGGGGCCGGTGGCTCTAAAGGAAACAGAGTCGCGAGACATTCAGGATGGGATTCGGGGTCTGGAGAGTGAGGATGATGTTCCAGAAGAAGACGACTTCAGTGTATTTGAATCAATGCAGATGGTTGTACCGTACTTAAGAAAACATAACACATCCCCTGAAAATCAGCCCTAAGGTGTCTTCTGGAGGAAAAATAAATACAAGACCCTGTCTAATTTTCCGGGGAAACACAGTAGTTCTCATCTGGCTTCTTCCAAATGGGTTGACCTTAAAATGAATTAATAACAGGTTTTCCTATTTCAGAGTCGTATAGCCTTTAAAGTGAAGTGCGATTACTTTGCTAGAAAATCCCCTCAGTTTTGACTAATTGCTAATCTATCTCTAACACTTTCAGTAGGAATAGAGAAAGGAGAAATTGAATAATAGAATAATCAAATTTTAGAGCTGGGGAAAATATGAATGATCATCTCTTTTAATCTTTCCCCATTCCTATGCCACCAACCAAAGCATTTTTGAAATGAGGAAATCAAGTCCCAGAGATATTAAATGATCTATCCTGGACCAACGAAGTAATAGCACAGTTGTGCTAACCAAAGAGCCCAGATAATGAGTCCAGGACTTCAAACACTACATGATTTTACTTCCTAATTATTCCCGCAGGAGTGGATCTATAAGTGCTGCTTTGGCATCACAGAAGTATAATTTGTTTTCAAATATTGATGACAAATGTTCTCCATTAAATACCTCTTGATGAAATAATAAAGGAGAATTCTCTAGGTATTACTAATGTGTTTTATGAGCATTCTCTAAATGTTGCTAATATTATTTAGTATCGCATTTAATATTCAAAGCAGTAAAATAGTAAACCTTTTAGTTGCTTTGTCATTAAAGTCAGCAGAGTCTGATATATTCATCAGACTTTAAAAGGTATATCCAAGAAATTAAGTGCATCAAGAAAACTTCTCTAATTAGTATGTACTATTTTCATCATGAAAGCATGTACCTAAGGGTATTTTCTATTTGGTATAATAAAATAATTAAATGACCTGCTCCATTTGTTTTTGTGCAAAAAATATATTTGGCATTATGTTTTTTGTCCCAAAGTGCTGGGATTACAGGTGTGAGCCACTGTACCCAGACTATATACCTTTTTTTTTTTTTTTTGGTAAATTTATTTTTGTAAATTTATTTTTTAAAGAAAGAATTTTACACTAAAAATTGGATATTTCCATATACCTATACTATAAGCTTTCATCAGCTTCTCTATCGAAAGGTTACATTTTAAGGGCAAAAAGTACTGATGATGTTACACTTTACCTTTCTCTTCTCAATGATTAATCACATTTATAAAGTGTAATTATCAATCAATAGTCTACAAAACTGTATGTGGTCCCACTGTACAAAACGTATACTCTACATGCTGTAAAGTTTGTCAAAGAATGTTCTGGCCGGGTGCGGTGGCTCACGTCTGTCATCCTAGCACTCTGGGAGGCCGAGGCGGGAGGATTGCTCAAGGTCAGGAGTTCAAAACCAGCCTGAGCAAGAGTGAGATCCCGTCTCTACTATAAATAGAAAGAAATTAATTTGCCAACTAATATATATAGAAAAAATGAGCCGGGCATGGTGGCGCGTGCCTGTAGTCCCAGCTACTAGGGAGGCTGAGGCAGGAGGATCGCTTGAGCCCAGGAGTTGGAGGTTGCTGTGAGTGAGGCTGACGCCACGGCACTCTAGCCTCTGTCTTAAAAAATGAAAATAATAAAAAAAAAAAATGTTCTGCATCTCACATAGTCGATCACATGAGCTTTGTGATTTGTCCTCAGACAGTGACCTGCCACATAGTGACACAAATGAGCTTTGATTCTTGGCTGAAGCCTGTCCTAAAGCCCCGTCTCCCACAGACAGACATCATTAGCATATGATTGATGTTTTCAGGGCCTGGAATGGACCAGTGATAATTTTAGAACCTACAATTATCCACCTAATGGTCTCCAGTTCGCTGTCTCCGGAGAAAGGGCAAGCGCTAAAAGGAAACAGAGGTTGAATGTTCTACCGTGTCTCCCCGAAAATAAGCCCTACCCATAGAATAAGCCCCAGCAGGATGTCTGAGCACGAGCGCAATAGAAGCCCTACCCCGAAAATCAGCCCTAGGGATGGGCGTGGCTATGAAAATCAGCCCTAGTGATGGGCATGGCTATGAAAATCAGCCCTGGTGATGGGCGTGGCTATGAAAATCAGCCCTAGTGATGGGCGTGGCTATGAAAATCAGCCCTAGTGATGGGCGTGGCTATGAAAATCAGCCCAGTGAGGGTGTGGCTATGAAAATCAGCCCTGGTGGTGGGCGTGGCTATGAAAATCAGCCCTAGTGACGGGCGTGGCTGCGCAGCGCGTCTGCACAACCCATGCGTGTCGTTGCGGAGCGGGAAAGAACACGAGCAGCCCTTCTCATCCGCCCCGTGAGAGCTCTAGTGCTCGACAGGAGAGATCGGGGCCGGTGGCTCTAAAGGAAACAGAGTCGCAAGACATTCAGGACAGGATTCGGGGTCTGGAGAGTGAGGATGATGTTCCAGAAGAAGACGACTTCACTCTGTTTGAATCAATGTAGATGGTTGTACCGCACTTAAAAAAAATAACACATGCCCTGAAAATCAGCGCTAGGGTGTCTTCTTGAGGAAAAATAAATATGAGACCCTGTCTTGTTTTCGGGGAAACACAGTGTGAGTGTCCCTGGGACTGGGGTGGTCCATCCTCTTCAAGTCCAGGGGGAGCATCAAAGGGTGTGTTTGGAGGTGCATTTGGGTGAGGAGACAGGGTGGAAGCTTGTACTGATGGAAAGAAGAGAACCTTCTAGAACCTAAACTATTCCTCAATGATCTAAGAGATGATCTCTTCACTATATAAGGGGATAAGTCTAAGAAAGACAGGGCCCTTCTCTACAGAGGTATGAAATTAGCACCTCTCAAGGCAAGAAATTCACGGCCAAGGGCAAAATAAAAAAAAAATGTCTCGAAATGTCTGGATAAAGTTCCAGGGATAAATGACACATTTGCCTTAAGTTCGTTTTTGTTGCATTTTTAAGGACTCACAGCAAACTCTTTTTTTTTTTTAATGCCCTAACCTTCCTGAGTTAAAAAGTCAAACACCAGCTGTTCCAAAAGGCGGCCGTGAACTTGAAGTCTCCAAGTTCCAAAACACTACCAAGCTGTATTTTTCCCTAAAAACTAGGACATGCTGTTTGAAAACATCACTAAAGAGATGCGATTTGGGTGGGTCCCTGCTCTAACATGAAGGCTAATGGCAGACACGTCGCCATCTTTTGAATTCAGAACACACAACGAAAGAAAAACCAACGTGAGGCCGGGCGCGGTGGCTCACGCCTGTCATCCTAGCACTCTGGGAGGCCGAGGCGGGAGGATCGCTCAAGGTCAGGAGTTCGAACCCAGCCTGAGCAAGAGCAAGACCCCGTCTCTACTATAAATAGAAAGAAATTAATTGGCCAACTAAAAAAATATATATATAAAATTAGCCGGGCACGGTGGTGCATGCCTGTTGTCCCAGCTACTCGGGAGGAGGCTGAGGCAGGAGGATCGCTTGAGGCAGGAGGATCTCAAAAAAAAATTTTTTTTTTCACTTCAAGTCTAGGAGTAACAACCAGATGCTCCAGGGAAGAGGGAAATTTTGCCCCCGTGAAACAATAATTCTTTTACATACAGAGAAAGAAACAGCAGCGCAGGGAAGTAAGTCGTTTGCAGGAAGCCTAGCGGAGCTTGTCCCAGAGCACACAGGGTGGGGGAGGAAATGCAAAACAGGATGACAGGCGGTTGAGATCAGACAGTGGAAGGGACTCCTCCTCTCGCCTGTGGAGCAAGAGCCAGTGTCCGGGCAAATAAACAGGACCCGGTGACACTAGGTTGTCACTGGGAGAAGCCAACATCTGAAACTCTCAGTGTTCCCCACCGTAAAGTTGAGGGTATTGGACCGCGAGCCCATGACTGTAGACGTGTCTTCCAGCTGTCGAAGGCTACTTCACATTAAGATCGCTTTTAGCTGTCAGCATTTGTTTACTTATTTATTTTTGAGACAGAGTCTCGCTTTTGTCGCCCGGGCTAGAGTGAGTGCCGTGGCGTCAGCCTCGCTCACAGCAGCCTCCAGCTCCTGGGCTCAAGCGATCCTCCTGCCTCAGCCTCCTCCCGAGTAGCTGGGACTACAGGCATGCGCCACCATGCCCGGCTAATTTTTTTCTATATATATATTAGTTGGCCAATTAATTTCTTTCTATTTTCAGTAGAGACAGGATCTCGCTCTTGCTCAGGCTGGTCTCGAACTCCTGACCTTGAGCGATCCTCCCACCTTAGCTTCCAGAGTAGCTGGGACTACAGGTGTGCGCCACCATGCCCGGCTAATTTTTTTCTATATATTTTTAGTTGGCCAATTAATTTCTTTCTATTTATAGTAGAGACAGGTCTCACTCTTGCTCAGGCTGGTTTCGAACTCCTGACCTCGAGGGATCCTCCCGCCTCAGCCTCTTCCTGAGTAGCTGGGACTACAGGCATGCGCTACCATGCTGGGCTAATTATACATATATATGTGTGTGTGTGTGTGTGTGTGTGTGTGTGTGTTTAGTTGGCCAATTAATTTCTTTCTATTTATAGTAGAGACGGGGTCTTGCTCTTGCTCAGGCTGGTCTCGAACTCCTGACCTCGAGGGATCCTCCCGCCTCGGCCTCCCAGAGTGCTGGGATGACAGGCGTGAGCCGCCGCCGTGCCCGGCCGACTGTTAGTTTCTAGACTGGCTCCCTCCAGATACCCGGGTAGCCAAGAGGTTTTGGGAGGCTCCGAAGTGACGAGCTTGTCCCAACTCCATGACGTCAGAGATTATGGGCATCTCCTCTCTGGCACTCAATGTCTGCATGATCTTAGTGATCTTCGGGATAAATAAAGGAGCGAAGATACAGCCACTCTGTATTAGGTGCCTCCCCAAACTCATGTGTTCCCTGAATTATTCCCCTTTTCCCAACCAGCCTGTCCACTAAAGCAGGTGGGGTTGCATGGGTCCCCTGGAATGCCCGTGACCTTCAGCTGGGGGCTATTCCGGACCAGTCTGCGTCTACTGGCTCCAAGAGGAGCTTGTCAAGCCCTTTCCTTTGCTCTCTGCCTCTGCACTGGCTCGTACGAGCACGGTAGGTCTCTACTTCCTAAGTGAAGAAAATACATAACTCATAGCTCTAAGCTGTGAGCTTTACCTGCCTCCATAGGTGGGTTGTGGGGTGACTATTTTTTAAAAAGACACAGGGGTGAAGTCTGAGAAACTCATCATTCCAATATGGTTAAGATTTTCTGTCCTATTTGAGGTTGACATCTGGGTGTGGTGGAGACCAGGCCGGGAATTGTGACCTAGAACTTCAGCTTTTCTTACAGCACTGCCTAAAGGATGAGTAAACTAAGAGATAAATTCACACAGCGGCCTAATACCATAACGGCAATCATGCAACTTCTCAGTTCTACGAGAAGATAAGAAATGCAGAACTCCTGGTCGATCTAGAAAACACAATACTCTTCACACAGATACATGCGCAGAAGCCAAAATGAATCCTTCCTCAGAAGCATTCATTCACTAAGAACTTCGGTGTTTATAAAAAGCATTCAAATGGAGGCGAGTGAAAAGCCGAGATTCCATGGCAAGTTCAAAATACATCAAATATACAAAGTTGAATGCTAAGAGCTATTTTATCATGTCAAAGAATCAAAATAAAGATGAAGTCAAGGGAAAAAAAAAAAGGGAGGAAGGGGGGAAAGGGCATTTATTGAAACCTTAAAATCTGTACCCCCATAATATGCCGAAATTAAAAAAAAAAAAGAAAAGAAAAAAAAAGAAACTCATCATTCCCATTAGGAAATCTCTCCTCCCCACCCAAAAACAAAACAACAAAACACACACACACAGAACTCCCCTTAGCGTTTTTTCATTTCTGCTCAGGGAATCTTCATTCTCCCGGCCCCACCTGCTCAACTGCCTCATTGCAGCTGCTGCCTGCGCCCAGTCAGCAGCCGTACCCTCTTATTTTGTGTCCCCAAATCCTCCTTAGTCCTCCTACCTTGCCATTTCTGTCCCCACTGCACCCAGAGATCAGAGAAATGCCCCTCCCGCAGGGATAAACGTGCAACAGACCGCAGGATTAGACGTTCTCTGATCTTTGCCACGTTTAAGCAATCAAGGTTCTCAATCCGACCTTCCAATCTTATCTCTCATTTACGCTGTCATCCACACAATAATGCGATTAAGTGGGCTGCCTGGCTTCCAGGGGGAAAAAAAGACCTAAGCAGACACTTTTCCCACCTCTATGACTTTTCTTACGTGACTCGATTTACCTGGAATGAACTTGCCTAGTCCCCAGGTAGTTTGCTAATAACCGTTTCCGCCCGGGGTTTCGGGGATCCACTGGGAAATATCTTAATTTTAAGTTCCGTGCCAGGGAACTTTTAACGCCTGGCACGGGCTTCATAAATCAATCGCGATGACCGTGATAGTGATGGGTAAACACACGAACAAACACGTATTTTTGGACACTCGTCCAGTTCTGTTATCGGTTTTAGGCATTCGAAGCTACGGTCTCTGATGCTAAGTTGATAGCTTAATAGGATGTGATTGAAGGTTCCAGAATTGGCAATCACTTTGCACATTAGGGAGTTTTCTGTAATAAGCAAGACTCATCTGTGGCCATCTGGATTAAATTTAAGGGGTGCTGGTGGGGGAAGGGGTGACTTAACATTTATTGAGCATTTACTATATGCCAGGGATTGTGCTAAGTGCTTTCCATATATATTCATTTAATCGGCATAGCAATTCGATGAAGCACTTAATATTGATCTCTGTCTTCATAGAGGAGAGAGCTGAAACTGAGCAATTTCATAAATTGCTTAAGAACAAACATAGAGGCCGGGCGCGGTGGCTCCCGCCTGTCATCCTAGCGCTCTGGGAGGCCGAGGCGGGAGGCTCGCTCGAGGTCAGGAGTTCGAGACCAGCCTGAGCAAGAGCGAGACCCTGTCTCTACCATATATAGAAAGAAATTAATGGGCCAACTAAAAATATATATATATATATATATAAGTCCAGGCGAGGTGGCTCACGCCTGTAATCCTAGCACTCTGGGAGGCCGAGGCAGGAGGATCGCTCGAGGTCAGGAGTTCGAAACCAGCCTGAGCAAGACCCCGTCTCTACTAAAAAATAGAAATTAATTGACCAACTAAAAAATATATATAGAAAAAATGAGCCGGGCATGGTGGCGCATGCCTGTAGTCCCAGCTACTTGGGAGGCTGAGGCAGCAGGATTGCTTGAGCCCAGGAGTTTGAGGTTGCTGTGAGCGAGGCTGACTCAAAAAAAAAAAAAAAAAAGAACAAACATAGAGTAAATGACAGAGCCAAAATCTGGACCCAGCTGGGCCTGACTCCAAAGACCATGTTTTTTGTAAGACAAGGAGGGCCGGGTCTACAGAGCAGGCAAATAAATAATTAGATGGATTTGCATGGTGATAAGTGCTGTCACTGAAGTAAATCCAAAGCCCGTGAGCTTTCCATCGCCTCATAAGAGCTTGTATTATAGTTTGGGGTGGAAACAATGCTGCCTAATGATCAAGGTCACCCACAATAGAAACAGGAAGAACCTGGTTCAAATCCCGGCTGGGTGTGAACTTGAACAAGTCGTTGAATCAGCCCAAGCTTCAGTTTTCTCATTTGTTAAGATTAAAATCATAGTGCTGATTTTAAAAAGTGAGATTAAATCATGCATGCAAAGTCGTTCGCACAGTATGTGGGACTCAGAACTTGCTCAATAAATGGTAGTTAACTACATATAATTATCACGACTGTTCAGGATCCTCTTTTATCCTTAATACCTCGGCCTCTTTCAAACTCCTTTAAAATGCGTGACTTGTATTTGCTTATCTACATGTGTGACTTCATTTTGTGTTGTTGAAAACCCGTTGAAAGTTGAAGACACCCATCTTCAACATCTTCTACAAATAAGGATATATATATATTATTATTTTGAGACAGAGTCTCGCTCTGTTGCCCGGGCTAGAGTGAGTGCCGTGGCGTCAGCCTCGCTCACAGCAACCTCCAACTCCTGGCCTCAAGCGATCCTCCTGCCTCAGCCTCCTCTCGAGTAGCTGGGACTACTACAGGCATTCGCCACCATGCCCGGCTCATTTTTTCTATATATTTTTAGTTGGCCAACTAATTTCTTTCTATTTTGAGTAGAGACGGGGGTCTCGCTCTTACTCACCCTGGTTTCGAACTCCTGACCTTGATCGATCCTCCCCACCTCGGCCTCCCAGAGTGCTGGGATGACAGGCGTGAGCCACCGCGCCCGGCCAAGGATATTATTATACACAGATAATGCATTATCGCCTAAGAAAAATCAGCAATATTCCCTAATATCATCTAATTTCTGGTACGTATTTAAATTTCCTAAATTGTCCCCAAGGATATTTTGAGCCAGGATGCAATCGAGATTAACGTGTTATATTTTGTTGGTATTTCTTTATTATCTTTTCACCTATATCCATTCCCACCCCACTACCAACCCTTTTTCTGCTTTTCTTGACATTGCCTTCTTTGGAAGAAACAAGTCTTGGAGAAAGTACACCGGTTTCTGGAATCGTCTGACATTTCCCCTCAAGGTGCCAGTTTGCTTCTTCCTCTGTTCTTTTTAGTTCCCCAGAAATTGGAATGTGGATCTTCTTAAGCCACAGGTGCTTTGAAGTTAAACACGGTAGCAAAAGCCCTTGGAAGTCAGTACTGTGTAGTTCCCGTGACATCATTTCAAAATTTCCACGACCGCTTCCTCTTTAAAATATTTTGTGGTTTCCTAACTCTCTCTGGGGTATGGCTCGGACCAGTGATTTCACCTCAGTTAGAAATGAAGTGAAATCTGGGAGAGTTTTGAAAAAAAAAATATTTGTCCCTGAGTTATATACCCCCTAGTGATTCTTGGCCTGGGCAAAGGCTTTGGTATTTTTGCGAAGCTCTCCCGGTAATTCTTATATGTAACTGGGTTAAAGGGTGACTGGATTAGAAAACAAACTCCGAGAAAGCAAGGAGCATGGTTTTTCTTGTCTACCACTATGTTATTCTCAGTGTTAAGCAGAATGTCTGGCTCATAACTTAACTGCTCCGTAACACATGCCAAATTAATTAATTGTTAATTAATTAACATTCAGCATACAGGCTCTGACATTCATGCTCTGACATTTATTTATTTATTTATTTATTTATTTATTTATTTATTTTACTAAGTGGTGTGCTACAAAGAATCCAATAGGTTAATTTTACAGCTCGCTTACAGAAAGAAATCACCGTAGGCCACTATTTTCCAAATTTCTAAAAGCTACGTTTCGATGGAAAAAAAAGGATCATTTCCGAACTTCTAGGAAAGAAAAAAAAAAAAGAGAACAGTCTATCTGGCTATAGTGTTAGCTTCGGTCTGTTGCAGAGAGTTCTCTCTCCTCTTTTTTTTCTTTTCACCTGACCAGTTCTTCCAGTTCTTATTTTAATGACTGGTAAAAGGATTCCGGAATTACTTAAGGAGGAAGAGAGACTGGGAGTTTGTCTTAGTTTTGATGGTTGTTTTTTTTCTTAGGCACTGAGCAAACTTCACCCATGTGGAAGAGAAGGGCTTGGGGGTAGAGTTATGCTTCTATGTCTCCAAATTCAACTGTGGCCCAATCTTCAAAGCAGAATAAAAAAGGGTGCTTGCCACAACCGGCCACCTGTAACTTCAAATAAAAAAGGGGAGCTAAGAATGGCTGCTTTTTCCTACAAAAAAAAAAAAAAAAAAAGAAGCCTATATCATAGCAAACTTAGGGAATGGTGAATATACGCTTATTGACTGTACTGCTACTGAGTGAAAATCATGAAAAATCCAACAGAAGATCAGTGAAAGATATTAGCTCGGTTCCTATCTCAAAAGCCTTTTACCCAGATGAAGAGTGGTCACTCTCACTCATAATAACAAAACTGTAAATTAAAACGATTCTGAAATATATATATATTATATATATATATATAAATATATATATATTTTTTTCTTTAACTCCTGAGACTGGCGAAAATCTGCTGTATTGGGGAGGATTAACAAATGCACATATGTTTCGATTAAGCATTTAAGCAGCGAAGGAAAATAACCCTGCAGACACACGCCATGCATTATGTGAAATAACACATGAAGAGAGTAGCCCATATTTCCTCGTGGTAAAAGATGACAAACAACTAAAATACCTCTCTCTTCAGAGCACCGGGTGAATAAATTTCGATAGAGACAAGACTCAAACACTTTGCAGGTATAATAGAAAATAATGAGGACAACTGATGTTCTGATATGGAATATTGGAATATAGTCAATATATGGAATATATATGGAACAATATATGGAAATATCATATATTGTTTAGTGGAAAAAAAGATACAAAATACTGTGTAGAGTATGCTACGATATATGTCAGAGAAGGAAACAAGAAGGAATATGTATTTGTACTGTGTTATTTTATACATAAGAAAAATTGGGGCAGTTAAACAAGGAACTAGGCAGTGGTTAGCTAAACAGGGAACTAACTGGTGAGTGGTTAGCTATTTGGGATGGGGGTGTGGGATTTTGGTGGGTGGAAGACAGTGGGAGAGAAAAACAAGAAGGAAACGCCTCACAAGACACCATTCATGCTTCCTCACGTCTGAACTCTGTGAATATTGCACATCTTTAACAATTTAAATATTTTGCTTGCAAATGTATTTTTTTTTTTTTTTTAAGCAGAAAGCATCCCAAAGATGATCACAGCCATTCTGCTTATGGAGGAGTTTCAGAATCAATGCTATTACTTGCCAGTTTCACTGAAAATGAAACTGGAACCTGCATACTTCTCTCCTCCACCCACTCCTGAAACATGGACTCGGGGGCGGGGGGGGGGGGGGGGGGAGGGGGAACCAAAAACTCAGAAGAAAACGTCTCGTGATAATTTGCAATCTTGGTTTTTGTGGCTCTACAGAATTTCAGAGTTTTAGATCACATTTAAACATGCACTTACTTAGGAAGCCCAAACAGATCATTCTTGCAGATGTCCAGCCCCCAAGGCTTGTGCTTACATAGCATTCATGCAACAACAGTGTCAGAGTAAAATTCATCGTTCTCTCCCCCCACTGGGCTCTTCGAGAAATCCACAAGAAACATGGAAGCTAGCTAGCGCTCTGGGAGGCCGAGGCGGGAGGATCGCTCGAGGTCAGGAGTCCGAGACCAGCCTGAGCAAGAGAGAGACCCCCCGTCTCTACTAAAAAAATGGAAAGGAATTCATTGGCCAACTAAATATATGTAGAGAAAAAAATTATCCGGGCGTGGTGGCGCATGCCTGTAGTCCCAGCTACTACTAGGGAGGCTGAGGCAGGAGGATCGCTTGAGGCCAGGAGTTGGAGGTTGCTGTGAGCGAGGCTGACGCCACGGCACTCACTCTAGCCCGGGCAACAGAGCAAGACGCTGTCTCAAATAATAATAATAATAATAATAATAATTACCAATAAATGTAAAATTACAACTCATAAGAACTAAGAAGGAAAGATACAGGATGTTATAATATTATAGGGTTATAAGAGCGTTCAAAGACGTATACGTTCTAACTGAGGGTGGTAATTCCTGAGGAAATGGCCTTTGAGCTGGAATTACTAATCCGGGGCTCTGGAGTTGTTTAATATCACTAAACCTCAACCCCTACCTATAAAATAAGGGTAATGGACTGTTGTAAAGTCTTGGTTAGATAATAAATGCAAAGAGGTTATCCCGGCACTTAATAAGTACTTAATAAATGATAACCGTTGGCTTCGTCGCAGACATATTATTTTTATATTTATATGCAAATATATTTTTGTTATTTATATAGATTGTATTATTTTTCTCATTGCCCCTTGACTAGCATCCAGTTAGAGCACAGGATAAAAGAAACGAGAAGACTGAGAGTAATAGTAATCACGACATTAGAGAGGATGGGAAAGGCCGGGCGCGGTGGCTCACGCCTGTCATCCCGGCACTCTGGGAGGCCGAGGCGGGAGGATCGCTCGGGGTCAGGAGTCCGAGACCAGCCTGAGCAAGAAGAGCGAGATCCCCTCTCTACTAAAAATAGAAAGAAATTAATTGGCCAACTAAAAAATATATATATATATAGAAAACATGAGCCGGGCGTGGTGGCGCATGCCTGTAGTCCCAGCTACTCGGGAGGAGGCTGAGGCAGGAGGATCGCTTGAGCCCAGGAGTCGGAGGTTTTGCTGTGAGCGAGGCTGACGCCACGGCACTCACTCTAGCCTGGGCAATAAAGTGAGACTCTGTCTCAAAAAAAAAAAAAAATTAATTAATTAATTAATTAATTAAAAAAAATAAAAGGTAAGTTTTGTACCTATGCGTGAGTTTTTTTTTTTTCCTTCTTGTAATTAGCCCATTACATCTGACAATGGACAAATGACAAACAACGACGGTATGTTTGCTCCCTCTCTTCCAAGCGCTCGCAGGTATAGACAGTCCCCGCTTACGATGGGTCGATTTAGGATTTTTAGACTTCGCAATGGGTTACTGAGAGTGTCAATGCATTCCCTGTTTGTGATATTTTTGACGTATGATGGGTTGATCCAGACGTGACCCCTTTCCACGTGGAGAAGCGTGTCAGCAGAGGGATGGGGTAGAAGAGTCTAAAGACCAGGGGGAAAAAGAAAGTGAGACAGGAACAGAGTTTTTCCAGCCTTAAGGAGGCAATAAATAGAATCACCCTGACAAGTGGGGAACGAAGAGAGGCTTTCAAAGGGAGGATCGTCTCGAAGCCTCTTTCTTTCTTTTTTTTTGTTGAGACAGAGTCTCACTCTGTTGCCCAGGCTAGAGTGAGTGCCGTGGCGTCAGCCTCGCTCACAGCAACCTCCAACTCCTGGGCTCCAGCGATCCTCCTGCCTCAGCCTCCTCCCCGAGTAGCTGGGACTACAGGCGTGCGCCACCACGCCCGGCTCATTTTTTTGTATATATGTTTTTAGTTGGCCAGTTAATTTCTTTCTGTTTTTAGTAGAGACGGGGGGGTCTCACTTTTGCTCAGGCTGGTTTCGAACTCCTGACCTCGAGCGATCCTCCCGCCTCGGCCTCCCAGAGTGCTACGATTGCAGGCGTGAGCCACCTCGCCCGGCCTCGGAACCTCTTACTTCAAGCCCCCTCCCCAAACAAGCAAAGAAGATGGGCAGGCAGGTGCTTTTAAAGTTGCATTCAAATTCTGACCCTTGAAACCTTCTCCCCTTCCCAGAATTAAAAAAAAAAAAAAAATGTGCTTTAAAAATATGCTTTTCTGTGCATTGAGCAACCGCGACATTCTCCATGCCTAGCACACAGTAGGTGGTCAGGATGAAACATGAGGGTCGTGGAAAACCATATGCGTTTCTGCAAGACCCTGGAACAGACTCCAGCTGCCTTCTCGGGAAGGGGGGAAAGAGCTTGCATCGGTTGCCCGGTGTCAAGATACAAAAGTCCCCCCTCGCCGCCACCCAGCTCTTCTGTTTAACATCTCCAGGAATAGGAAATCCCTTCTTGTTTATTTCTTGACCTACGACTGCCTGCCATTCTCTGAAGTTTAGCTCTGAGCATAAAAGGAAAATAAAAATATCTCTAAACAAATTTTTTTTTTTTTTTGCAAAAGACCTTCCCCCAACGCGGCTGGCTGCCACCTTCTTTAATTTTTTTTTTTTTCTCTCTCTCTCTCTCTCTGCCTTTCTCTTCTTTTCAGCGTGACAGGCTCTCGAACGCTACCTGACAGTCTGCCACCATCACCCCGCGGATGGAAGTAATTTCCTTATTGACAACCTCCCATTCTGGCTGACATCTGCCAGCGCTCGCTGACACTTGAATAAGCATTAAGACATTAACAGGCTGGCACGCGCGTGAGGGCCTGGGATCCTAATGCTTGGCAGCCACGACGCACAAAAGCCACATGCAAAGAGACCCCCACCCCCACCCCCCGCCCCATTCAACGTCTGGTTGCAAAACGTGGCCCAGCCCAGCGTACACGCCGATCACGCGCTCGGCTGCCCTGGCATCTTTGGTGCCTCCTTAGAGGGGCCGGATCGCACATTAAAGGGAGAAATAAAGGAAAAGCAAGAAAAACACCTGCTTGGGAGGCAGGGTAAGTGAGAAGCCAATGTTAATGAAAAGACACCTGTCATCCTAGTACTGTGGGAGGCCGAGGCGGGAGGATCGCTTGAGGTCAGGAGTTTGAGACCAGCCTGAACAAGAGCAAGACCGGCCATCTCTACTAAAAAAAAATAGAAATTAGCCGGACAACTAAAAAATATATATATATAGAAAAAATTAGCCAGGAGTGGTGGTGCATGCCTGTAGTCCCAGCTACTCGGGAGGAGGCTGAGGCAGGAGGATCACTTGAGCCCAGGAGTTGGAGGTTGCTGTGAGCGAGGCTGACACGACGGCACTCACTCTAGCCTGGGCAACAGAGTGAGACCCTGTCTCAAAATAAATAAATTAACTAATTAAATAAAATAAAAAATAAAAAGACAGGTCTTTGCTCACTGGGATGAGTTCATATTTCAAAGGGATTGACTTAGAAGAAGAAGCAAAGTCAGGCAGCCCCGTGTAGATGCAGAACGATTCGCATCACAGGTTTGTCTGATAACATCAGACCCTTCCCGAGTCATTAGCTGTCACATGCCACATCTTGGTGCCGTGGATTTTTGAAAGCCAATTTCTGGGATCCACATACAGAAAACGATTCGGAAAGAGCAGCGGAGGAGTCTTTGGTGCTGGGATCTGCTCACTGGGAAATGCAGAAGCTATTAATATGCTCGAAATGAAATCGTTACGCGAGTCAGAGAGCTGCCTCCGTTTTGTTCATTTTCTTTTTTTTTTTTTTTGAGACAGAGTCTCGCTTTGTTGCCCAGGCTAGAGTGAGTGCCGTGGCGTCAGCCTCGCTCACAGCAATCTCCAACTCCTGGGCTCAAGCGATCCTCCTGCCTCAGCCTCCTCCCGAGTAGCTGGGACTACAGGCATGTGCCACCACGCCCGGCTCATTTTTTCTATATATTTTTAGTTGGCCAATTTATTTCTTTCTATTTTTAGTAGAGACGGGGTTCTGGTTCTTGCTCAGGCTGGTTTCGAACTCCTGACCTCGAGCAATCCGCCCTCCTCGGCCTCCCAGAGTGCTGGGATGACAGGCGTGAGCCACCTCGCCTGGCTTTTGCTCCTCTTAAATTCACCCTCGGATTCTCCAAAGCGCCCTGTCACTGGGGATCATCTGACTCAGGGTGGGACGGCGTAGTGGGTACCTTCCCCTCCTGCCTGACCCTGTGACCACTGTGCTCACCGGACTTGTCTTGTCTGGGGCTCTGTTTCCTCCTAGATACCGTGTTCCCCCGAAAATAAGCCCTACCCATATAATAAGCCCCAGCAGGATGTCTAAGCACATGGGAAATAGATGCCCTACCCCGAAAATCAGCCCTGGTGATGGGCGTGGCTATGAAAATCAGCCCTGGTGATGGGCGTGGCTATGAAAATCAGGCCTAGTGATGGGCGTGGCTACGAAAATCAGCCCTAGTGATGAGCGTGGCTATGAAAATCAGCCCTGGTGATGGGCATGGCCATGAAAATCAGCCCTGGTGATGGGCGTGGC
>VSMD01095812.1:0-17350 GCA_008750895.1 Mirza zaza | reverse complement strand
TTTTGGTCAGTCTGATGACTGCATGTCATGACGTCTTCCTGTTGGCATGGAATCTCCCAGGGGTCTTCCCAGCTTCTCGAACTTGTATATCAAGATTTTTAGCAAGGCCTGGGAAATTTTCCTCTATTACATCTTCAAATAGCTTGTCCAAGCCTTGAGTGTTTTCTTCTTCCCCTTCTGGCAACCCTATGACCCTCACATTAGGTTTCTTCACATAATCCCACATCTCTTGTAGTCTTTGCTCTTTTCTCTTGTATCTCTGCTCTATCTCTATGACTGATTTATTTAATTGGAAGGTGTTATCTTCAATCTCTGAGTGTCTTTCTTCAGTTTGATCTACCCTTTTCTTGAGGCTTTCCACTGTATTTTGTAGTTCCCTGAATTGATTCTTCATTTCCAGGAGTTCGGTTAAACTTTTCTTCATTGTATCAATTTTTTTAGTGAATTTTTGTTCCTGGTCCTGGAGTCTTTTTGTGTTTTCTTTGTGTTGGTTACTGAGTTGTTCTTGCAGGTCGTTGAATTTTCTTATGATGCACATTCGGAATTCCTCTTCTGTCATTTTGGTTTCCTGATTTGGGTTGGTGTCCATTTCTAAGGGGCCGGTGCTCCTCTTTGGGTGTGTGGTTTCTGTTTGTTTCTTCCTATTTCCAGAGTTACTTTGCTGATTTCTTCCCCTCTCAATCAGTTGTTGCTTCTTTCCTTTAGGGTTTTGTTTGGATAATGACAAAGCCTTGTTTAGTCTCTGAGCAGGTAGGTGGTGTCTGTGGGTGAGATTCGAGCACAGCCTGTATGAGTCAGTAGGTGCTGTGAAAAGGGTGTGCAGGATGTCCTCCCTGTCAGTAGGTGGCGCTTGTTCTGAGGAACAGGCTACTCTGTTGTTTTTGTGGGCTGTAACCAGCTCTTGTTCCTGTACAGAGAACTCTAGTGCCTCAGGTGGTGGGTGGGGCCCTGGGACTTCCGGGCGTGTCTTTTTCTCTGGGTCAGTGAGGGAGTCTGGGCAGAGCTGGGTTGGGTAAGCCCGCCCTCAGGCACCACCAGTGCCGTTAGCAGGGGTCAGAGTTCAGTTCTCTGCTTCCAGGCAAAGCTGACAGGGAGGGGCTGGAATGGCCCCGCTCGGTCAGAAAGTCTGCATGTGTGGGGGTGGGGCTGTCCGCGACCCGCAGTCTGGAGCGGGCCTGGCCTCTTTCCACCCTCCCCAACTCCACGGCTACTCCTGGGCCTCTGCCAGCAGGCCTGACCACACGCCACCAGGCCTCCCCTGGCTGTGATGCCGGTGGGGAGGTTCCCTGTACAGGAACGCCGCCTGGGCTGGGCGCATGGCCTCCCTTTGGGGGGAGGGTTGTCCTCTAGGACGCTGATCTGCCCCTGAAGGCGCACACACCTCAGCAGGCTGTTCCCGTATATCCCTTCTGTGCCCCGGGGAATGCGAGACCTGGGTGCACGGGATCTGGTCTGCAGGTCTGACGTCTGGGCCCCAGAGTTCAAACTATATCCCCACCAGGGAGAGAAATGCCAGTCCCAATTCACCCACGGGGAGCCCAAGCTGGGTCTGTGTCTCTCAGCCTCAGGGTCTGCCCCGTTCTCCTGGGATCACCGTGCCAGCAGCACCTGGGAGGGCTGGCGGGTAGGGAGCTACAGTCTGAGTTCCCTTCAATCAGCTGTAGGGCCCCAAAAGGGAAGGTCCTGTTCTCTGGAGGTGCCTCCAGCTGGTGGCTGTATTGTCTCTCTGGGCAGCAGCGGGTAGGGTCGGGGGAGGGGAGAAGGAGGCAATGTGGCGCCTGTCACGGGGCTCGGGTCTGTGCACACGGAGGTGCCCTGCGGGAGTTGGGAGCCTGGTGCCGCGTCCGCTACTGGCTTACCGCTCGCTGGCGGTGGCCGTCTCTGGGCTGGTGTCCGCAGGTCTCATCACCCGCTGGGGAGCCACCAGCAGTCCGAGATGCAGGGGAGGGAAAGTTAACCGCTCCACCTACCCTTGCCGCTGGTCTCCAGGCTGCTCCGGGGGTCTCTGCTTCCAGTTCTCCTCCGCGACCTCCTCCCGTGGAGTCTCCCGTGGTCTCAGGTACTCCTCCTTCCGACCCTCGTCCAATGTATGCTCGTCTGCTTGCTTCTTTCTTCTAATTTCTGCTAGAATCTGTCTTTTCTGCAGAGACACTCTGGCGGTGTTTCTCATTCACCATCTTAATTAATCTCTTTAAGGGTTTTAAAAATTATTGTTATTACTGTCGATGCTATTGTTATTGTTGTTTTAAGGACCATGAGAATCCAACAAATCTGAAATCCAAACTGGAGATCCTAAGCCAGTGACCAAAACTGTGTTTGGAGCTTCGTAAGAACATGAGATCTTTGTGTTGTCCAGAGTAGATTGTCAGCCCCTTGATTTGAGAGTATGGGCGATACTATGATTATTGCCAGTAGCAAGGGCAATTGTCTCTCTGACCAAGATGAAAATATGGAACAGCTGTTCCTTCTGACATAGTGGGAAACTGTGAAAGCTCATTAGGATTTTACACACACAGATTTGTCAATGGCATGAGTTATCGACCTACCACAAGAAAATACTAACTTGATTAGCCACTGAAAACTCATGCTTCTGAAAAAATAAAACAAAACCACTGAACCCTTGGTTGTAGGGAATAGAAAAGAGGGCCTTAACTTACACCGGGTTCGCCCTGCCCTTAGGGTCCTTGGTCTCTTCACACATTTCTTGGGCCCTGACAGCTGCCACGGGAGTCAGCAGCCTGTAATCCTCATTCCCAGTGTTCCTCTTTGGGCCTCATGGAGTTCATCCGACCAGTATTTAATGAGCACCTACTATGTGCTAGATAAAGCAAATAAAATAAAGTGCCTGCTTTCATAGACCTTTTATTCAAGTGGTGGTAAAATAACACAGCAGGCAAACGTAGATGTAGTAAATGTGAAGGACTAAGAAGTTTGAGAAGAGTAGGGAACAGAGAGGGGCGCTTTTGGGGTTAGGGCATTCAGGGAGGTCCTCTGATGAGGTGTCTTTGAATTGCTGGAGAAAGAACATTCTAGGAAGAAGAACACAAAGCACAAAGTGGGACTTGAGGCAGGAGCATGGCCAACATGTTTAAGCAACAGCAAGAAGTCAGTGTGGAGGGAGGATAGTAGGAAGTGAGTTCAGGAAGGCAGGTGGGTGAATCAGGTAAGGTTTGGAAGCCACTGGAAGGTCTTGAGCAAGGAATGACATGTTTGGATAGATCTTTTAAAACCATCATTCTGGCTGTGGAGAAGAGACCCCGGGGGCAGGGGCGGGGGCGAGGGCGGACTGGGCGGCAGGCGGCGCTGCTGGAGGCAGGAGAGCAGCCTCGGGAGCGGTGACAGGCGGAAGGCTGGATTTGGAATATATTCTGAAGGTGGAGCCGATGGATTGGATGTGGGGTTTGAAAGAAAGAGACGTATCAAGATGATGCCAAGGTAATTTGGCTCAAACAACGTAGGCTGGATCTGCCATTTACTGAAATAGGACAACTAGGAGGGAAGCAGGTTTGCACCGAGCAGGGAAGAGTCTGGTTTGGGATATGAGGCGTCTCCCCAGACATCCACGGGCGGATGGTGAGTAGGCAACTGGAAACAAGAACGGGGCCTCCCAGTAATAGACACAAGAAGGACACACAAAGTTCCCTCTTGGGGAGAGCCACAGGCAGGACCTGGAAGGCACAGTGTCAGCCAAAGCGGGTTATTCTGGAGACTTAAGGTTTAATACTGTTTATCCCACTGGGTTTTTGACTTACCTGGGACCTGTCACTCCCTTCCTCTTGCCTATTCCTCCCTTTGGAATTGGAATGTCTGTCCTGTTCCCCCATCATATTTTGGAAGCACATAATGTGTTTGTGTTCACAGGGTCACAACTGGAAGGGAATTTGTCTTGGATGAGTTTCATCCATATCTGATTTAGATGATACTTAGAGGAGACTTTGGACTTTAGACTTTTGAGATGATACTGGAACAAGTTAGGACTTTTGAAACTGTTGGGATGAAATGAAGGTGTTTTGCATAACAGAGGACATGCATTCTGAGGGGTCGGGACAGAATGCTGTAGACTGAATATTTGTATCCCTCTGAAACTCTTATGTTGCGACCCATTCCCCAGTGCGGTTGCATTTGGAGGTGGGGACTTTGGGAGGTGATTGGGTCATGAGGGTGGGGCCCCCATGGACAGGATCAGCGCCCTTGTGCCCCTTCCGCCCGGTGAGGACACAGAGTGCAGATGGGCATCTGTGACCAGCGAAGCTGACCCTCGCCAGACATGGAACCTGCCAGAGCCTTGATCTTGGGCTTCCCAGCCTCCAGAACTGTCAGAAATAAATGCCCGTTGTTTGTAAGCCACGTGGTTTATGGCATTCTGTTATCACAGCCTGAGTGGGCTAAGGCAGGCTCCCTGTCAAAAAGCATTTCTGGGCTGGGCGCGGTGGCTCACGCCTGTAATCCTAGCATTCTGGGAGGCCAAGGCAGGCGGATCATTTGAGCCCAGGAGTTTGAGACCAGCCTGAGCAAAAGCAAGACCCCGTCTCTACTGGACAACTTATATATATATATATATATATATATATATATATATACACACAAACACATATAAAAAAATTAGACAGGCATGGTGACACATGCCTGTAGTCCCAGCTCCTTGTGAGGCTGAGGCAGGAGGATCACTTGAGCCCAGGAGTTTGAGGTTGCTGTGAGCTAGGCTGACATCACGGCACTCTAGCCCAGGCAACAGAGTGAGACTCTGTCTCACAAAAAAAAAAAAAAAAAATTCTAAAAGCCACATCCTCATTTAATGTTGTTTGAATCTCAAAAGAAACTGCACAACAACTCTTAAAATAAATTGAAGCAATGAAACAAAACAAAGTCCTTAAACACTCGCACACACATGCGGACACACATAATCCTGATTCCCCACTCAATTCTCATTAAGAGATTCTTTCTAAAACCAGACAGTTATGAGCTAAACAGGCTCATAGCCCTCATTCCAAGCCCTCCTCCCACAGCATTAGAACAGTTAAAAAAAACACACACTTTCAGGCAATGCAAGGAAAGCAACCCGGAGGGAGAGGGCCAGACTCAGCATTGTTTCTGGCAGGAAGTGGAGTTCCAGAGAAACTGATAATCAGAGTTTTTATTTTCTTGCTGAACATGAGCTGACTTTATCTAAAACTAATAACTTGGCAAGAATACTTCTACAAATTGCTCATCCCCCACCCCCATTAATTATGGAGAGTTCAAAGAGTAAAAGACACATGATATCTGCTGTAAGAAAAGCAGACACTTGAATAAAATGATGCCTGGAGTCATGAGAAGTGCGGAGCAGCCCTTGCTGGACCTAGATTGGGCCAGCAGCGAGCCTGCAAGCCACTGGACCCTGCAGCCACCACTCAGTCAAAGGGACTTTCTATCAAAGACCGAAAGGCTCTGCTGTGACCAGCCACAGTAAAGGAGCAAACAGAAGCTAACAGAGCTTCTTCCTCACACCAGATAGAAGGCAGGACCCTCACTCCTCTCTTCTGGAAAAGACCTGCTGATTGCACGGTTCTCTCACTACAAAGTCAAACAATAGGCATTAGAACTCCACCACCCAAATAAACATAGGGCTCATTTATGTGGCTAATGGTTAACGCAGGGTGCAAATGCCATGGGTCGCATGAGTTAATTCAGAAAGAAAACAAATGCAATCATGCCATTAATCATTGACTTGTGCTCTTAACTCCCATGATAGGCTGAATGCTGAGACTTTCTTCAGAAGAACAGTAATAAAAGAAAGTGGCCCCAGATTGCACTCCCAGAAGCTTTTTAATCAGAGAAGATTGCCAGGGCCATAGATTTAACATTGGCAATTAAGCTTCATGGGCCAAAGTATATTTCCCTAAAACCCTATATTCAATAATGCCATAAACTGGAATTGCATTGCACAAAAGAAGCTGATTCTAACTGCTGCGAAGAGAAGAAAGTTCACAAAAGTTCACATTTAACTTGGCAGGCCAAGGCAGGGCACTTGGCAGCTGCACAGACTCTGATTTCAATTCTCTAAATCTGCCCTCAGGATTTCATTCTCTAGAGCATGGGCTGGCAGCAGGAAGGTCCCTCTGTGATTGATTTATTAGCTCCAGTGATTTATTCACAATCTTTCAGGATACTGTACCAGGGAAGAAAAGCCAGTTCCATGGAAGTGAATCAAATCTCTTGTGGTTTGATGTTTTCTGCTGACCTTGTAAACCTCTCCCCTCACCCCGTTACTTTTTGGAGTTTGTGCGAGCAAACTTAGGAAAGCTGGTTTGGAGCATGTAACTGGGCAAGAAATCCTTTGGGGTTTCTTGTTGTTGTTAAAGCTCAAATCACCTCTGTCCTCCAGGCTCCAAGACAGATGGGAGGGCCGGCTTCTACAAGGGGCGCCGTGGGGTTGGGGGCAACTTCAGGGAGTGGCACAGTCTGTCGCATGGATAGAGTCTAAACAAACATGAGTCTACAAACACAGGGCCTGGTCATTTCTTCCAGGACCCGAGGGGACTTTCTAATCATCAGATCAAACACATTGTTGGCTCCCCATTTCCAAGAGAGTAAAATCTGTGAGTTCCACTATGTGATTCTCACATAGCGTTCTAGTCGCAGGAGGTGTCTCCCGCGGCATCTTCCTCCCAGTTCTGTCCCCACGGCCGCCCGCCCACCCCCCCGCGGCTCTCCTGCCCACCAGCGCCCTCCCAGTAACTCACTCTCACACACGCACACGCATACGCTGTATTTTGAGCATTTACTAGAAGAACCTTCAATGTGCCTGATACTGAGCTAAAATCCTCCCAACAAACATACCAGGTGGATACTTTTTAATAGCCTCACATTACAGCTGGAGAAACAGGCTCAGAGTTTGTCACTTGCCTAAAGTCACACATCTGGTAAGGATTATAGAGATGGAGCTAGGACCTAGTTTTCCTGACTCCTGAATAAAACCACTATCCTCTGTTCTCTCCCCCAAACTCCCACAAATCTGCCTCTTTAAAAATAATTTTTAAATTAATTCATCAGGCTAAATTAGCTTTCCAGATGCCTCCCATTGAAATTCACCTTTCTCTCTCCTACAGTCCCTTTGTATTTTGATTTAACCTCTAATATTATTCTTAAAATCAATTTCATGTCAAAGTTAACGTGTGTCTGCGTTCCCACAGATGCTGACTACAGACTATGGCTAATGCATGTGGGTCCCCAACAAGACCTAGCATCAGGCATTGCACAGAACACGTGCTTTAAAATATCTGTTGACTCCAGCAGAAGAAAAAAATCTCTGAACATCTTCCATAATGTGAGTATGCCAACAGAGAATGGGAAAATTTCAGTTGACATTGGTTTTTGCTGTTGTTATTGGGTTTGGTTGAAGATTTTATGTTTTTAGAGAAGTTTCAGGGTTACAGCAAAACTGAGCGGAAGGTGTAGAGATTTCTCATGTGCCCGCCCTCACACAGGCACAGCCCCCCGCTGTCAATATCCCGGCCAGAGAGTGACATTTGTGACAACTGATGAAACTGCAGAGTATCACTATCACCCGAAGTCCACAGTCACGTGAGGGCTCACTCTTGGTGGTGCACATCCTGAATTTGGACAAACGTACGATGACGTGTACTCAACACTGTTGTGTCCTACAGAGGCCACACTGCTCTTGTCACAGATCTTTCCTCTAACTCTCGAGTGAGAGGCAGCACAGTTAAAGAGAGGCACCCTCCCCAACCCTGCTTAGTCTGGGATAAACCAGAAGAGTCTGGGAGAAATTCCAGAAGCCCAGCAGCTGCCTGTGGAGCTTGATGGCAAAGTCCAAGGAGTGCCAGTCCGTCCTCCCAGCTCTTCCTTTGTGTTGGCTGGTTCTTGTAGCGTGGAACATCCACAGATCCCTTTCCCGAGGTCAAGTCTTCCATCAATAACTAAGGCCTGGCCTAGGGACAATTCCCCATGCAACTAACTTTATTCATCCAAACTCACTGTAGTGACAGAGAAACAACTGTGAAAATGCAAAACTTTAAAAACTGTGGGAAAAACAAAAAAATATAATACCAATAAAATGTAGCTTACAAAGGATAGAAAGAAAAATAGAGGAAGAAACACAGAGAACTTATGTCAAAATTCTGTGCAGCATAAGATTAGTAGTGTAGGTTTTGGGAGCTAGACTGAGTTTGAATCCAAACTCTACCACTTTCAACCATGTGACCTTGGATGAGGTGTTTAATTTCTCTATGCTTTGGTTCCCTCTTCTGAAAAATGGAGAAAATAATAGGTCCAACCTCATAGATTTATGTGAGGCAAAATATGCTGTTACATGCTAATTGCTTAGAAGTGTGCCTGGCACAGTAAGCTTTCACCATGCTGTTATGATTATGCCCGACATTCTGCAAATGTAGTGTCTGTGGAACCATGGGGAAAGCACAGGTCTTTGATTTAGAAGGCCTGGTCTAAATTCTAGCTCTGACATTAAATAAGTGGTATGATATTGGACCAGTCTGCCACCGCTCTAGCTTCAATTTCCTCATCTGCACTTGGACTTTGAGGCTGTCACGAAATCTCTCAACTTCTTCCATGTCTCTGGAGATGAGAAATGCACTTCATTGTCAGTGTCCCTTCTTTCCCTCAAATTCTCCCCTGGGCTACAGGTCATTCTGCAACAGTATCAGTTGTCCACCCCCGAGAGGGTACAGGTCCCACATATGTTGTCATCGCTCCTTAAGTCAGCTCTCACGGGATGAGTCCATTTGCCTGAAATACATTCACCAGCCATTGTCGGAACCGAGTCTGTCCACTCATATAGCTTAGTTCCTTCACTTCCTTATCCAGTAACCAAATTGCAGATCTTAGTGTGAGTACCCCCTCGCCAATGGCTCAGGAGATACTTCACTGATTTTAGCCTAAAAACCTGGCTATCAAAGAGCAGTCTCCCCCAGCCAGAAGCAGGATTCCTAGACATCCTGGCTGCAAACCTTGCAGTAACACCTAGGGTGTCCACCAAGCTCCTGTTTGTGGTTTGAGGAGCTCCTTCCAGAACTTGGCAAACCATAAACCTTTTCAAGTCCAAATTGCCAATGCCAAGTAACTCCTGCAATTGTCTTGAATGACCCCTCTGTCAGAAAGCCCCAGATGTCCTTTCAGAATCCCATCATTATGTTAATATTATTATGCACAAATATATTTAATGTCTGAACACACTGAAACCAATCATCAAAAAAGAATGGCTAAGAGTAGAAGAGAGATATTCTCTGGTGGGAAAACTTTCCCAATAAAAAAGTAAAGGACCATGCTCTTCTCTGACGTGTATCTCAGAGCCTGTGTGCACCAGTGCTTTGAAGCTCAAGGTCACACCACCACTGACGACACAGCCAGGCTTCAGCGCAAAGGCTGAGCTCCAGTGCCCATGCATTTATTCACTCCCTATATTTTGGAGGGAAAATTTTAATATCGTAAAGTTATTAATTCTGTAATAATTAATATATACAGGGAATGTCCGGAAAGTATCCAGCCATTGTTAAAATAATGAGAACAATTACATGGCTGGATACTTTCCAGACAGCCCTCCTATAAATTTAATATAGTTTTGAATCAATTCACAAAATAATTTTTCTTGAAATTATATAAAATAATTTTAACACACACATGGAAGAAAAGATATGGCAGGAAAACTAAGAAATATGAAAAAGAGGAATAGTAAAGGGGACTTGCCTTATTAGATAATAGCATGTTTTATGTCTACTATATTCAAATCAATCAAATATTGGCATAGACAAATAGACCAGAAAAAATATTATTATGCCTCCATCTTAAACCATATGCACAACTGAATTCCAGATTGATTAGACTTAAATATAAAAAACTAAATAATAAAAATCTTACAAGATAATTTAGGATACCACACATAATCCTAAAGTTGATGAAAACTTTCAAAACTCAAAGTGGAAAGCAAAAGAAGCTTGAAAGTAGAAGATAAACATTTTATCTATGTAAAAAATTTTAGACATCTGTAGATAGAAAAGTCACCATAATCAAATTAATAAAAAATATATTATTTTGTTTTTTAAAAAAGTAAGAAATAATAGATTTGAAAAAAACTAGTAAAAAATAATAAATTTGGAATAAATGTATACCACACATGACAGACCAAAGATTAACATCTATAATATAAAAAGAACATTTACAAATTGGGGTGGGGGAAGACAACTCAAAAACATATGCAAAAGATAGCAAATAGACAATTCAGGGGAGAGCTAATCCAAATAGAAAAATTATTTAAATTTCCAGGCACAGCGGCTCACACCTGTAATCCTAGCACTTTGGGAGACCAAGGTAGGAGGATTACTTGAGGCTAGGAGTTCAAGACCAGCTTGTACAAGAGTGAGCAAGACCCCATCTCTACAAAAATGCAAAAATTAGCTAGACATTGTGGCACGTGCCTGTCGTCCCAGCTACTTGGGAGGCTGAAGCAGGAGGATCACTTGAGCCCAGGGATGTTGCATTAAGCTATGATGATGCCACTGCACCCTAGCCCAAGCAACAGAGTGAGACTCTGTCTCAAAAAAAAATTATTTAAATTAATTATGGTCAGGGAAATGCAAATTTATGCAACAATGAGATATCACTTTATTCTCATTATATGCCGAAAACTTTTTAAACTGAAAACATCAAGTGACTTTGGGATTCAGCAAAGAAGTTACTGTCATATGCTACTTGTATAAATGTAAATTGTCACAACCTTTGTGGAAAGCAATCTGATGAAGTCTATTAAAATTTAATAAAATGTCTCATACCCTTTGCCTTTCAATTCCACTCCTGGGAATCTGTCCCATAAACATGAAACCACCAGCAGAAAGAACACATTTACAAGGATATTTATCCTTGTTTGTGGTGGCAAACCAGAAACAATGCCCATCAGTAGGAGTGTGGTCAAATAAATTATGTATACCCACACAAAAGGAGAGTGTTATAACCCTTAAAAGAATGAATTAAAAGAACCCTTAAAAGGAAGAATGTATCCGTTGGCTTAGAGGGAGTTCCATGAGGCATTATGGAATGAAAAACACAAGAGTGTATAATATGAACCAATTCTTATAGAATAAATAATGGCAAGTCTTCACTGCATGAATATGTGTGCATGAAGGAAAATTTGGAAGAATACTCCTGGGGCTGCAACCTGGGTTACCTGGTGGAGGTTGAGAACTATGGGCAATGAACAAGGAGAAGTGAAGACGGTTCAGGAGAGAAGAACCAAGCACAAAATGACAAGGGAAAAGGCTGTAGGATATGTTCACATTTATGAAAAATTATATATGTATGTATATAAAGAAACTAATTTATTATTATTTAATATCCAAATTGATTTTTAAAAAAGCAGGATGGCCTTTGACCATTTTTGTCTCATCAGGGAGAAGTCTACCCTATAAACCTAGTATGATGGGTCCCTCCTATGGGGGGAGGGAGGGGGTGGAGTAGCCCCCAGAATGCCTCAGCTCTGGGTACTTGTGGCGAGGTGGGATTTTGTTTTATATTCACCTTCCCTCTTATTCCTTCACTTTTTCCAAATTCCACTTGCCTGCCTTTCCAGAGGAAAGAAACAGAGATAATGTGAGCATAACAACACCTGTAAGTTAAATAATGAGCAACCATCAATATTAGCAACACAAAGGATTAGTCAGGATTAGTTAGGATTGTTTAGAGGTACATTCTGAATGTACGAAGCCACCTTAGAAGATGAACAAGACCCAAAATCAGATGAAGACTCTGGAATTTGAAGCCATGGACCTGAGAGCAAAACACGTAAGAGACATGAGGAGGAAAAGAGAGAAAGGAAAAACTGGAATTACTTCTATTTCCTGCAGTATAGGGGGTTAGATACCCAGAGTGACCCTCCTACTGAAATAGCTAACATGCTTAATAAAATGTTTAAACATTCTATCTTTGTAAATGTGTCACTAAGCTGATAATAAAGGAAGAACTCCTTAGAGGCCAGAAATAAAGTAAAAATGAGGATTTAGGTAATCCATTCTGCTCTTGGGAGCTTCAGCCAACCCCTGGCATAACTAAACCTTTGTTTTGACAGGGAGAATTTATAAGCTAGGTCTCACCTAAGGTAAGAAGTATAAGAAGTCCCTTTCATAGGTCTGAGACCTCAAAGATCAACCCTGTCAGTATTAGAGTAAACTAGAAATAAGCCTACCCCATAGAAGAAGAAATACTATTAAGAGCAGAAATTAATAAATTTAAATATAAACGTGTAATAGAAAGGATCAGTCAATTTAAAGTTGGTTTTTTGAAAAGTCTCATAAGGTCGACAAACCCTTGAAAAAGAAAAAGAATAATCATTTTTTAAGAAACATATTATGACTGAGAAAAGTGATTATAGGTATGGTTGCTGGAGACATTAAAGAGATAAAATGTTGTCAACAGATTTGTGCCCCCAGATTGAAAACAGATGAAAAGAAAAAGTTCTTAGAAAATATAAAATACTAAAATATTATCCAAAAGAAGAGAAAAAACTAATGATTCGTGAAAATTATAGAAATTGAATCCATAGTTTAAAATCTTCCTACAAAGTAAACATCATTCCAGTCTTAGATAAATTCTTCCACAAAATAGAAAAATAACTCTTTTCCATTGTATAAGGCTGTAATAACTCACTGAAAACCAAGGACAGTTTGAAAAAGGAAAATTACAAAGTGATTTTGCTATGAACATTCACACAAAATCCTAAACAAAACATCGGCAAACTGAATCCACCAACAAATTTTAAAAGGATAATACAATAGGATGAACTTATTACATTAACAGATCAAAAGAAAAATATCACATGATCATCTTAAAAGGTGTAGAAAAGCTGTCAATAAAATTCAGCATCTATTCATGATTTTTAAAAAATTTAGCAATCTAGGCAAATAGAAAGTACTTTTTTTTTTATTTTAATTTTTATTTTTTTTGAGGCAGAGTCTCACTGTGTTGCCTGGGCTAGAGTGAGTGCCGTGGCGTCAGCCTAGCTCACAGCAACCCCAAACTCCTAGGCTCAAGCAATCCTTCTGCCTCAGCCTCCCGAGTAGCTGGTACTACAGGCATGTGCCACCAGGCCCGGCTAATTTTTTTCTATGTATTTTTAGTTGGCCAATTAATTTCTTTCTATTTTTAGTAGAGATGGGTCTCGCTCTTGCTCAGGCTGGTTTCGAACTCCTGACCTTGAGCGATCCGCCCACCTTGGCCTCCCAGAGTGCTAGGATTATAGGCGTGAGCCACCGCACCCAGCGGAAAGTACTTTTTTTAAAAAAAATTTACTGCAAACATAACAGTAAATGGCAAATGCACAAAATCCAATGGTCAAGAGCATTTCCTTCAAGATCTGGAACAAGATAACAACCTTCACCATCACCATTTCTATTCAGTGTCACCTGGGGTTTCTGGCCAGCACAAGAGGCAAGGATGGAGCCCCGAAAGAGAAAGACCTACCCAAGGCTCCTGAGGACACATCTAAGGCTGACTGTATGTTAAAACATGTGACTGGAGGGAAACACTTCTGAAATATCACCTGCATGCTCTATAAACTTAAGTCCTGTTCTTTGTAAGGCCCCTGCACACAGCATGACATTTTTGGAGAGACATACGTAGAAGGCCCACATACCCTGCGTGAAAAGACTGTTGGAAACTATCAAAATTCACACAATACCCAGCCATAGTGAATCACAACACGCGGTAGGACCAAGTAAGGGACCACATGCAGCTTAGTCTTCACTATGCTCCCAGCAGCCAGCTGCCATGGGACTGCCTTGCATGCAGTTCAGAGCTCAGTAAAGAACTGTTCCACTAACCAACCAAAGTGGAAGGCTCCTCTCCTGGCCTGCACACATTCCCTGTGCTGCCAATTTCTGCAACCAATTGCTAGAAACAACGAAAAGAACATCCCTGTGCAAAATAAAACCCCTTTTCAAGTAACATATCTGGTCTGGTGGGCCTGAGGTATTCCCAGCATCCCACTGGGGTTTACAATTCTCTGTCTAAGGTGGCAGGATTCCAGCAGGGGAGCAAACACTTGCAGAGAAGACTCCTTTGGTCATTAAACAATTCTGGGCCTTTCATGATACGATATGTGAGAAATGCAAATAGAATTGCTTTGTGAGTTTCAAGGCAGTATGTTTATATCCCTTATTTTCATAATGGTATTCGATCCATCTCAGAGTCCATTTCAAAAATGAAACTTCCCCTTACTCCTACCAAGACACAGGTTTTATCTTTCATTTAAAAAATATTTGCAAATTCTAGCATTTAAGTGTGAGCCCAGAGTTTCTCAATTAAGACAGTTTCCAGACTCTGGACTAAGCAAAGCTTTCTGTAACAATTGAGTTCCCAATGCAGGGGACTTCTGACACTTCTGACTGCTTAAATTCCGGGACAGCTTGAATTTCCTTCTCTTTTCTCTTCCACAGTTTGGTTCCTTGATCTTTGTGCTTGGGGAAATTTTTTCCCACTGAGTCCTCAGTCACAGTCTCTCACTGTAAAAAAAATAATCTTCGCTTCCCACCATCACCATCACTTTGTGTCCCCTTTCCGATTTGTGTTTCCCACTGCCCTTGCAGAGTCCCAGCACCACGCGGATGACAACGGAGAGCACACTAACACGCTTGCCCAGTCCGGAGGTGGTGGCTTCACGGCAGTCTCTGGTTTAGGTGTGAAGAGGTTGGGTCTGATATTAAAGAAGCCGGGTTAAAGTGCTAGCTCTGCCATTTACCGATGGATCTCAATTTGGGAAGTCACAGCTCCTCGCCAGAAGGCAACAGGGAGTGGTGGGGACTGTGGAGACAGGGCGAGTAGAGTTGAGTAGCTGCTCAACTCAGCTACCGTGGGAATGTGAGCTCTGTGTGCCAGTGCTACTGAATTTTCAAGAGAGCACCAAGATATGGGTTATTATTTGAACTCTCTTGATTTTGGATTGTTAGCTGAAAATTTTGTAAACCATTGCGGGTCTTCTGAGTACACCCTTAGAGCCTCCTTTGCATGCATGCTGCATGATCCTGAGAGCATGCCTGGCTGTTCTGCTGCCCTGGAACTTTTGGGGCCCCTTCCATAATCCTCCCTTCATTTCTCCTGAATGTTCCTGGAGCTTTGTTTTGGAGCACCTCAGCCTCTGAGGCTTTGCTGAAGATCTAGGAAGTGACCACCTCATCCTGAGAGGGATAAAACTTTTTTAGAGCTAGGATTTTCCCCACAGAGAGAGAGGTCCCCTAATTCTGACTTCTTGGGCTTAGGGTAAGTAAAAGTGTGAAATGGATATTGAGAGCTCTGCTGCCACATCAGTCTTATCTCTTGGGGTATCCTGATGGCCCAGTCTCTAGGCGAGTGTCCTCCCACCCAAAACATGTTGTGTAAGTCTGGAGTGTCCCTCTCGTTCCTTATCTGAAATGGGAGGACTTCTGGAAGGTGAGCCTCCTTGCCTCTCCATCCATCCACCTTCTTAGATGCTGGTGCTTGGTCTTGCCCTACTCCACTGCTCTCCAGTCACTACTCCTGCCCAGACTACTGCCTCTGCTTCTCCCAACCGCCCAGCTCACCACAGAGCCGGCCACCCGATGGCCGGCATGTCCGAGCAGCCTCAGTTCCTCATGTTCCTCTCTTTTATTTGGTTCTTGAACCCCTCAAAGGCCTTCCTCTGGCCACCATCTCTTGGCTATTTCTTTATCCTTGTGGTCACTCATTTGCCAACACTGACCAACTTTCTTAAATATCACATCCCTCCAAAGCTACCACATGTAAAGAGATAACAGCACAAAGTGGCTAAGAGCCCC
Source organism: Mirza zaza (assembly GCA_008750895.1). Lineage (NCBI taxonomy): Eukaryota > Metazoa > Chordata > Mammalia > Primates > Cheirogaleidae > Mirza > Mirza zaza. The sequence goes on along the minus strand of VSMD01095812.1, from coordinate 1,556 downwards.
AGCTTTAAATACAGAAAACCCGAGTTTGAAACAATAAAGGCAAAAAAAAAAAAAAAAATCCAGAAAACAGACAAACAAAAAACCCTATAGCTACCACCTACTGGCTCTGTGATATCAAGAAAGTTGCCTATAGTATCTAAGCCTCAATTGCCTCATCTATCTGCAAAATGGATATAATACATACCTGTGATAATTAATTTTATATGTCAACTCAGCTTGGCCACGTTGCCCAGCTATGTGGTCAAACACTATTCTGGATGTTTCCGTGTGGGTGTTTTGTGTGAGATTAACATTGAAATTGGTAGACTTTGAGCAAAGCAGATTGCCCACCATGCTGTGGGTGGGTGAATACAATCAGTTAAAGGTATGAATGGAACAGAGACTGCCCTTCCCCAAGCAAGAGTGAATCCTGCCAGCAGACGGCAGACTTCAATGGCAATACCCGCCCTCCCCTAGTCTCCAGCCTGCAGGCCTGCCCTGCAAATTTTGGACTTGCCAACCTCCATAGTCACATGAGCCAGTCCCTTAAAATAAACCTCTCTCTCATGCACACATGCACACACACACACTGCTGATTCTGTTTCTCTGCGATCCCTGGCACATAAAATAGCTCATTGGATTCTTGTAAGGATTATATGAGATAAATTTTGTAAAATGAAACCAATCACATGATGATGGGTATGTAAAAATCTCTCAATAAATGATAAAAAGGAACAAATGATTCTAGCTGGTTCCATTTCTTCCCTCCTGCCCTCCATTTCCCTGGAGGCCAGTCCTGCTGGACACTGGGCCTATTTTGTCCTAGGGCTGTTATCTCACGGTCTGCAGGGGCTGCAGGGCTCAGGTGTACACTGGAGACACATGGAAAAACACATCAAGCCCTTCCACTGCATTGTGGGAGCAAAGTCCACTGTTTCAGAGCCATGGGTTCAGGTGTCACTGTGGTGTCCCTGCAGGTTTCAGGACAACGGTGGCCACCCTTAGTGACCACCCCCTAGACCTGGGAAAGCTCCAGGCCAGTCCACTCGAGGACCGCCGGGAGTTAGATCAACCTGGAGAGATGGAACAGTAAACAGGAGTTCAAATCCCAAAGCCTGTCCACTTGCTCAGACTCCCTGACCAAGCTACCATCAGGCCAAAAGTGAAAGCCGTCACAGCATGTGCTAAATCAACAGACCATAGGAGGAAGCAAAGGAAACAGAAATGTATGTTTCGGAAGGCGAGCCCTTACACATCTTGACCGCCCCTCCCAGCACCCCTCCCGACGGCTCGGGCGACCCCGACGGCCCGGGTGACCCCGACGCCCCTCCCGACGGCTCGGGCGACCCCGACGGCCCAGGTGACCCCGACGCCCCTCCCGACGGCTCGGGCGACCCCGACGCCCCTCCCCACGGCCCGGGTGACCCCGACGCCCCTCCCGACGGCCCGGGTGACCCCGACGCCCCTCCCGACAGCCCCGGTGACCCCGACGCCCCTCCCGACAGCCCCGGTGACCCCGACGCCCCTCCCGACGGCCCGGGTGACCGCGACGCCCCTCCCGACGGCCCGGGTGACCG
>VSMD01095810.1:0-68398 GCA_008750895.1 Mirza zaza | reverse complement strand
GTGAGCCACCGCGCCCGGCAGAAGAATATTTGTTGCATGTCCTTTCTGTGTCAGGCACAGAGCTGGGCACGTTCATGTGTGTTACCTCATTCGCACCTCCCACAGCCCTGAGAGGGGTCAGTACTACCCAGTATCCACATTCACCTTCTTTCTTTCTAACAAATCCTAATTTTGTTCGTAGCAGCAAAGTACCTGCTGACCATGACTGCTCAGATTCTTCCCTTATAATTTAGGGTGGCTGTGTGATATGATGTTGACCCATGGGTTCTAGATGGAAGTTGGCTAGGGATTTTAGGATATGGTGTTGCTTTTCTAGTATAGGGGCTTCCCTTCCTTTCCTCATCGAATGCAGACTTAGGTGGGAGGCAGAGCAGCCATTTTGTAGCCATGAGGAGACAAATGTGAAAACAAAAGCCTCACACTGAGGACCACCCAGCAGGAAGAAAGAAACCACCTGGGACACAGATGTCGCCAGCCCTCCCTAAAAATGCCGACCTCTAGACTTCCCAGGAAGTATGAGAAAAAGCCTTATTTGGTTAAACCACCATAGTCAGCTTTCTGTTATATACAGCCCAAATATGATCTATCTGATAGTTATTATCATGGTGATTCTACTGGCATATTAAGATACTGGTATTCAGGTAGGTTAAGAAACTCACTCAGATTTACACGGCCAGAGTAGGCCCAGCTGGTGTTCAACACCTCTTCCCATGGGCTACCTCTCCTCCACCCCTCCCCTGCCACCAGATAACAAAACGCATGAACCTTTTTCTATCACATGATGCCTATCACTAGACAAGTCCAGAGACTCTTTCTTGGCATTTGAAGTCCAGGCAAGGTGGGACTGGGTCATTGTGCTCTTCTACCAGTCAGAGCCCAGGATGCTAGCAAGGAAGACACTGTCCCTTCCTTTCCAGGCCGATCCTCCTGAAAGGAGAGCAGTGGCAGCTGCTAGATATCCCTTCTCCCCTCAGATGCCTCTTCTACCTGCCCTTCCTACCCCCTTGCCCGTGTTCAGGCATAACCAGATATCCTGTTAAAATATTAGAGCTGTCTTGCTAAAATAGAGCTGTCTTGCCCAGCGGTTCCCCACAGCTTTCCCACAAAACCCCAGGCCCAAGGGAAGTCACCATGTATCACTGGACTTAATTAAGACCAAGATCAGGCCGGGCACGGTGGCTCACGCCTGTAATCCTAGCACTCTGGGAGGCCGAGGCAGGAGGATGGCTCAAGCTCAGGAGTTCGAAACCAGCCTGAGCAAAAGTGAGACCCCGTCTCTACTAAAAATAGAAAGAAATTATCTGGACGACTAAAAATATATACAAAAAATTCACTGGGCATGGTGGCACATGCCTGTAGTCCCATCTACTCAGGAGGCTGAGCCCAGGAGTTTGAGGTTGCTGTGAGCTAGGCTGACGCCACAGCACTCTAGCCTGAGCAAGAGAGTGAGACTTTGTCTCAAAAAAAAAAAAAAAAGAAAAGAAAAGAAAATTAAGACCAAGATGCATGATCTTTCACATTTTAATGTCCCTGAAATCAGGATGTTTGTTACAACTGATGTATCTTATCAGCTGCAGCAGCAGCCGTTTTTCTCATGCTTTATATTTCACCTGTCTGAAATCACAATGCCTGTTACAGGCACTCGCATCTTAGTTTTACTGGAATATGATGCTTGAAAATAAAACAGTTCTGTGGTCAAATAAGTCTGGAAAATAATGAAACAAACTAAAATAAACACGTTTTTAATGCAGACCTTCTTAGAGCCTTTAGCATGCCAAAGTGTATCGCCAAGAGATTTGCATCAATTATTTGGCCATGAAATTTTCCTTTCTGTAGAATGCCTTACAGTACTAGTGTTATAAGAACCCCTGCCATTATATGCTGGGATAGTTGACCAGACTTGCTAACCGCCTGCCTTCCGGAAGAGCTCTGAGAAAGTTAGTTGGTCAGAAAATATGGAAACTGTGAAGCTGACACGTGTGAAGCGTGGCCCTTTAGTGGGCGGGTCACGGGCCTCACATGGTCAAAGTCAGAGGCACCATCACCCAAGGAAGTCACTGGAAAACAGAACAGGCACCTTTGCGGGAATATCAAAAAGTGGAATGCGCAATGATACTAAATTTCACCCACTTAGCTCATTTTATTGGCGGTGGCTCCTCCTTGCCTCCATCCTGTCCGAAGAGACCAGAGCACGACCACACCTCCCTAATGCCTGGGGACCGCGTCTGATCCCAGAATCTTACGACAACATCGTTGGTCTCAGAGACACAACTGCGCCTGCTGTGGCCCCTGTAACGCTGAACGGGGAGAGGATTCTCAGTGCTTTTATAATGCCCCAGGGGGTTCCAGTATCCGGGCAAAGCCAAGGCCCACAGTTTGAAGGCTGTGACCTGACGAAGCAGCGCTGGAGCTGCGGCGGCTGTGAAAGACGCGTGTCACTGCCGCCCGCAGTCACCGCGCCCTCGGTGATAAAGGCCAAAGCGGCAGTGACGGCGGAGTGCTGAACGGGAGACGGGGACAAGAAATATGTCAGACACAGAATCTCCAGGGAGGGGGTTAAAATAACTCAGGTTCTGCGGGGTCTGGAAGAAGAGGGCACCACTGACAACACAGGGCAGCGAGGGGGGAGGCGGGGTCTTGGGGGAGGAGACAGTCGTTTGAGTCCCACAATGGGACACCGGCCCGGACACCACACATTTATAACTGCCAGGGTCTGTGTCCGGGACGTAAGTTCTACCCTCGCCACTCTCCAGCCGTGTGGCCCGGCCCAGGACTCTCTGCCTTCTGAACCTCAGTTTCCTTAACTGGAAAACGGAAATAGCCATACCAACCTCTCTGGGCAGTTGTGGACAGGAAGTGAGAAAATCCTCAGGAAGAGCCCGCAGAACATCCGGTGCAGAGTGCGGCCGGTCCCTGCAGGTCTCTCTGCTCTCGCCAGCCCCGGACGGCTCCCGAGCAGGCGTGATAGGGTCCCCTCCTCTCCTGTGCTCACGGAGTCCAGCAGCAACAAGCAATCGATTTGCAATCATCTCCATGGTATGTGAAGATCAAATCTCGGCAGACCAATTTAACTTTCTTTGATGATATATAGGCCATGTAGATAAGGAACGAGCGAAAGATATTATCTCTCTGCGCTGGAGTATGACCCTACGTCCCGCCACTAACAACTCTTCATCAACCCAATAGAAGGAAATAAGAGACACTCTTTTCTCCCAGGTGCCGGCACCAAGAGCTGAACAATATCACCCAAAAGGTGGCTTATCGGTGACTCAGCCTCCACCTGGAGGCACCCCGCATGGCCTCACTCGTGTCAGAGTACTGAACATCTGTCTTTACCCCTACAACGCAAAACTTCCTAATTAAATCACAGATGACACCAAGTTGTGAGGCACTAGTCTGAGACAGTAGGAATAGAAGTCAAAATAGCATCAACCGACTAAAGAAATGGCTCACGACGAGAGTAAGGTGCAACAAGAACAAGTGTAACTTAAAAAAAAAAATCTATATGGACAAAAAGAAGGAGATATGTCGGCTTGTACACTGCCAGCAACCGGTGTCCCCCAGAGTCGCAGCCAGACAAGCAATGCTCAGAACGGCCAGGCGCCCGGGTGGAAGGTTAAACATCAGAGAAGAAGAAGAAGGCAGAAGAAAAGGGAAAGAGAGGCAGGAAGAGGAAGAGGGAGGGAGAGAAGGTGGGCAAGTGTGATGTTGCTGTTGCTGTGGAATTTCTTCAGGGTGGATGACGCCAGTTCGCTGGAATTCAAGTTCCCTCATGTGGTGAACGAAGAATTTATAGAGAATATAGTCTGTGCGAGGCACTGCGTCCAGTGCTAGGGATAGAGCAGCGAAGGAGACATTCGGGATCCTGCCCTCATGGGTTCTGCTCCCTCTTCCCGACCTCTAAATGTGGAAGGGCCTGTTATGCGTCCTCCTGTCTGTCTGTACCGGCCCCTCCGCGATCTCATCCACTACCAAGGCTCCCCACGCCACCCGCCTGCTGCCGCCTGGCAAGTTCAGGCTTCCGTCCCAGCCGCGTGTGGCCACTGTCTACCTGTCCTCTCCACACATCGCAGACTTGGTCCAGCCAAAGTGGAACCTCGATTCCCCCTTCTTCCTGCCAAACCCGCTCCCGCCCTGGTCTGCCCCCTCCATACGTGGCACTAAACACAGCCCAAACAGAGGTGTTGTCCTGGACGCCCGTATCCCACGTCCTGTTGGTTCTAATCCTCCAGAATTGGAATTACACCCCACAGCCGAAAAACAGCCATTGGCGTTCTAAAGACCGCTGCCAACAACTGGGACCAGGGCACCTGTCCCCACCCGCCAAGCACACGCTCGGCTCACTGAGCCCGGCCACCGTCCACCCGACAAGCTGACTGGGGAAGGGGAGGCAGGCAGTCTGCGGGGCTTACTGCCTGGGGACTGGGGACAGCCGTGCTCACGAGGAGGGGTGCCTGCCTCCCTCGCTGTTCCGGGAGGCTGTGCAACAGGGTCAGCAAACTTTTGCTGTGAAGGGCGAGATGGCGAATATTTCAGGATTTGCTGGCCACACGGTGCCCGTCACAACTGCTCAATGCTGTCATTGCAGCGTGAAGGCAGCTACAGACGACAACGCCTGCGACATAAATAAATGAGCAAGGCTGTCTTCCAATAAGACTTTATTTAGGGACACTTAAATTTGAATTTCATATGATTTTCACATATCACGAAATAGTATTCTTCTCTTGATTTTTTTTTTTTTATTTTCAACCACTTAAAAAAGGTAAAAAAAAAAAACTATTCGTAGCTCATGGGCTACACAGACACAGGCAGCGGCAGGCCAGACGTGGCCCCTGGCTGCAGCTTGCCGACGCTTAATCCGAGAGAGTGCAGTGAGCCTGCCAGGAAGGGACAGTGACATCTGACACGCTGCAGGACTTCAGACCCGTCCTGGGCTGCAGCTAAGGGTGACGAGAACACGGTGCAGGTGCTCGTCCCCTGGAGGCCTGGGACACACGTGAGCATGAGGCCAGATCCAGCCTCTTAGCTGGAGGTTTCCGAAAACAGGATGCCTCTGAGTGAAGCAGGCCCTACAGCAAAAGGAACAGGGCTCATTCGTACCTGTAACTCTCTCTCAAAAATACTGTATTTTTATAAAGCTGTAGCTCCTAAACTTCAGCTCTCTCTGCAGTAAACTTGAACTATAGCAACATGGTTGCACGTGGTTTATTGGGGTGGTAAGCTTTGGCAATGGGTTTTGGGGGGGCATTCATTTAAATTTCCAAAAAACAAAAGAAGTTATTGAGATGACAGAAGGTTGAACGCTGATACCAGTTAACAAGGGAAGCTGCAGAACGTCTATCCTGGGATCTTTACAACTATGATCAACAGCCATCTGTTTGGGGATTTTTAAGGTGAGCCCAAGCCTGCCTCAAGAGGCCAGGAGGATCACCACTCGCGTTTCCACATCTTCCTAATTCCGGGGTACGGAAGGAGACGTACGCACACAGGGAGAAGTAATTAGAAAGAACAGCTCTGCTCTTCTTTTCTCTAACCACAGAAATGGTGAAGATTCACTCCCCAAATCCCGTGTGATGCTGCAGACCCCAGCCAAAGCAGCTGCTTTTAAATTGCATCTGTCCGCATAAGAGGTCCACAAAGCCTGCATTTCAATGCTGAAGTAACCCCGGTTGTTTGAGCTGCCGTTACTGCGAAAAATATTTTTTAAAAAGGAAAAAAAAAAAGGCATCTTAATACAACAAAGAATTTGTCAGAAAGGACTTGGTACAAACAAGGCACTGATTTTTTTTGTTTCCTCCCTGTAAAAGCAGTGGAACAGAGTTGGGAACTTGCCCCTGTCTTCTCGGCCTAAATTCCTGGAGGAGACACAAATAGACTTTTTCAGGTCACAGGTTCCTCTGCATCAGGTGGCTCCTGAGTCTCAGCTCAGTATCTGCTAATTCAGGCCATTTTCTCTCCACCCTATGAATTTCCCTAGTGCTAGAGAGGCTGGAAATCCAAATGTAATTGGCAAATTTCGATTGTGTTGTAGAGAGCAAAACTCAGCGCAGCTCGCTCTCTTGGGGCTCATTTCAAACCGCTAGACTGACAAGTGCTAAAATCTACCTTTCGTTTTCAAAATTAGACTGTATTACTGATTTTTTAAAATAACACAGGAATAGATATTATGTAAGATTTTCTATTTCCCCTCCCCCCCAATTTTTTTCTGGCTATCACCTTCCTGTGGACAATTTTAGTCCTACAGCGCACAGCGGGAGGTTTGCAGTTTTGCGATACTTTTCAAGGCTATGTCATTATCAACCCAGATGCCCAGATGAATTACTTAACACAGAGGCAGCAGAGATGCTGCTCACAGAACCGTCCAGCCGAGGAAAGCGTCTTCGTTCACTCACTCTCTTCTGTCCAGACAACCTGTGTGGTTTACCGTTGCTCTCGTTTCCATTTCCCAGAAGCAGATTAGCAAGTATTTTCTCTTAAGCGGGACCCCCTTCTCTCCACGGCAGTATCAATAATTATGAAAAGATGGATTCAGAAAAAGAGCGGCATCGCCTTGTATCATCGTCACCACCCACTGAGCTCCTACGACATACCTGCCTCCAAGCAGGCGTGGCCCCCTCCCCAGCGACTGCACAAGCAGGCATTATGCATCCATTTTCACAGCTAAGGAAACTGAACTGCAGGAAGTTCAACAGCGCGTCTGGGCTCATGCTTCTGGTATGAAGCAGAGCCTGGCTCCCAGCCCAGCTCCGTCTGCCTCTGGTGCCTTGCTCTTTCCGCTGCTCAGCAACGCCCCGCGGGACGTGCCCTGGGTTTTCCAGCACTGCCCCCGTTGCACGTTCATCTGCCTCTTACGTGAAACGCTTCCCACCTTTTTCAAAATTATTACTTTTCGTTGTAGCTGCACAACGATGACCTTAAGGAAAATTTTCAAAGACGGGATTGTCACTCTCGCCCACGACTGTTTGCAGTTTTTATATTTCCTTCTAGTCTTCATCGATGTGGATTTAAGTAGTACATATTTTCAAATGCTAAAAAGTGTATATCCTTTTTGCACGTCACGTTATATCACGACCATATTCCTATGTTTCTACATAACCTTTAGAGTTACTCATTTAACAACTGTATAATATTCCATCAACTTGATATACCCTAATTTCTTAAACTATTTCTCTTCTGTGGAATTGTTAATAATGTTTCCCTAATAAAATAAGTTAATAAATTTCTTTTGTGTGTAGATTCCTCTTCCTTTCACTGGAGTTTTTCTTTAGGCTAAATTCCCAAAAGTAAAACTGTAGGGCCATAGGGTTTAAATATTTTATGTTTGACCTTCTTTCTTACATACTGAACACACACAATTTTCAACATTCTTCTTCTCATCTTCTAAGCATAATCTGGGAGAAAAAGAGTCAATTCATCACTTCCATTTCCTCACACTTGATTGGGTATTGGATTATACCAATCCAACTGCCCACACTCAAAGCTGCTGCCAATTTCTGAATGTAAGCTAGACTACTTGAAAAACCCTTGTGATTCCCACATAAATACAAGGACAGAAAGATAAAAAAATAATTACTCAGCACTGACAAGGGTACAAGGAAATAGAGCAGCTAATAAAATTCAATGAGTATAGACTGGTACAACCTCTTTGGAAGGCAATTTGGCAATATGTCAGAACAGCTTTAAAAATGTATATATGCTTTAATCCAACCATTCTATTTTAATAATTTATCCTAGGAGGGAAAGTCAAAGTAGGTACAAACATTTAGCTATAAGCATATTCTTTTTAGCAATCCTCATAATAGCAAAAATGAAAACAAATTTATGTCCAAAAGAAGGAAACTGACTTAAGAAATTATGACACGTTTGTATAATAGAGTACTATGCAACCATTTAAAATTATAATTGTAGATGACATAATACACTAATGACATAAACATGGGCTCATAATACATTTAATAAAAAAACAAGTCATAAAATAGCACTTATTATATGTTCATGTAAAATTTATATACATAAATATTAATAGAAGCAGAGATATGCTCCAGTTATTAATAAGAAAGAAATAATTAAAGCTTTTTGTTTTTTGTGGTTTTTTTTTTTTTTTTCTTAGAGACAGGGTCATGCTATATCACCAAGACTAGAGTGAAGTGGTATGATCATTGCTCACTGCAGCCTCCAATTCCTGGGCTCAAATGATCCTCCTGCCTCAGCCTCCTGAGTAGCTGGGACTACAAGTGTGCATGCCATAGCACCTGGCTGATTTACATCAGTTTCTAAAGCTTACATGTGAATAAAAATGTGTCCCATACCCGAGCCAGCTGGACAGGGACAAGAAGAACTGTTCTGCATCAGCCTCCAGAGTCTATGTGTGCATCACCCTCCACACCTGCAAATAACAAGGAGTTACAAGCATGCAGCACGGCATGTGGGGAAAATCCCTTTCTATATCTAATTCAAAATGCCAGTACCCCCAGCCTAGCAAAGGAAGTGAGGATGCCTCCACCCTCTAATCAGAGAAATGGACAGCTCTCCCTGCAGAAGAAATGAGGGTCTCCTCTAGAGAGATTTAGGGTAGCAGGGAAGAAATACTATCTTTCCTCCCTGTAATAGTTACCTACTGCTGTGTAACAAAGTATCCCCAGACACCACAACAAACGTGTGATCTCTCCCAGCACCTGGGGGTCAGGAATCTGGGAGTGATTTAGCCAACCTTGCAAGGTTGCAGCCGGGCCAGGGCTGCAGTCACCTAAGGCTTGATGGGGTCTGGGGGATCCTACAGAATGAGGGATCCAGGAGACAGAGAGGTGGGGGGAGAGAGAGAGAGAGAGAGAGAATTCAACACAAGCACTACAGTCTTTTAAAGCCTAATCTTGAAACTCCACGCATTTCTGCTGTATTCCACAGTCACCCTGACAGTGTTGGATGGTAAGACACCAGGGCATGACCACCCAAGGCCGTCTTGAAGGCCACTGACCACACTCCCTGTCAGGGGTCTACGGTCCCTGACACACCCCACCACCAGCTCAGTGAGAGAACTGGGGGCGTGGGGACTCAAAGCCATCTCAAAGAAATAAAGCGGGGAGACCACGGTGGCAAATGAATCCACAAAAGCTCTGATAGATGATTAATTTCTATTTTGTTACGCTTTGCTTACTAGAAACTTTTCCAGGTTTCCTTGCCACCTGAAACCTGAAACTTCAAGGAAACTCTTATAAATTCATTTTGCTAAAATGTAGATACTATGCACACCGAGCAGACCTTTCCTCTGTGTCTGGTCCTATGTGCAATGTTAGAGCCGCGCTCATTGATTTGCTCTGAGTCTCGCTCTGGCTATTGTCCTAAAAGGCACAACTTTGGCTAAACACAGCTCACTACTCTGCTAAGTGGAGGAAATGGGGGGCATCACAGTCAATGCCTAGCATCAAGGGGTTTAAAGACTCAGCGCTGCCCTTGCCTGCTGCATTCCAAAGCACATCAGAACACAGCCAGTGCAGGGCCTGGCCCCGCCAGCTCCTGTGCTCCCCACACCCCCTCGCCTGCCCTGTGGCTGCACCACATTAACTCCACCGCCACAGCTCTCCCCTCTCCTCTTTTTGCCCTTCTAGCTTCCAACTCATTTTTAAAATTATCACCAACAAGAACGACTGACAATCTCCATATACTGTCTTCTAGATTCTGGACGGTAACTGCTAAGGTTTGGGTTTGGTTTGTTGGAGCCCTCTAAATCTCGTGTTAAAATCTGGTTCTCAGTGTGGTGAGTGTTGACAAGTGGGGTCTAATGGGAGGTGTTTGGGTCACGGGGGCGGATCCCTCATGATTGGTTTGGTGCCGCCCTTGCAGTAATGAGTGAGCTCTCGTTCCCCTGAGCGCTGGTTATTAAAAAGAGCCCGGCACTGCCCCAACTTTCTCTCCTGCTGCCTCTCTCTCCATGTGATCTCACACGCCAGCTCCCCCTTCCCTCTGCCCTGAGTGGAAGCAGGCTGAGCCCCTGTTATAATATATATAAAATGTTATATAACCCCTTGTTAATGTTATATAACAATGTTATAAAACCCCTTGTTATAATAAATGAATGAATGAATGAAGAGTTAGAGAAGGATACATTGAAGTCTACTAGCCCTGTTTGGCAAAATAAAAAGTTGGCAACTCTATGAGTTTCTCCCACCCCCAACCCCTCAAAAAAAAAATCTGGCCTGTGAAATCGTACAGTCTGGGGACCCACAGTCGAGGTCAGTAGTGTCATCGTATTGTTCATATTGTTAGTACCATGACTGTTCTCCTGCCTCTTGAGGTCAGAAGACCAAGTAATGCATATCAACTCTAAGATGCCCATGTTACCACTATATACTGTGCTGTATTTGTATTAGGAGGCATGGGCCAAGTGATAGCGGATGGAGAAGAATCTCACAGATGAGATACAGATGCTGGCACCATGTCTCTAGCGAGCCAAATGAGCCTCCTTTCTTTATAAATTATGAAGCCTTATGTGCAGGCAGTCCCCAGGTTACAAATGAGATATTAAATATTAACACATTCCTGAGAACGTCTTTAGGTTGGATTTGTATGTAACTTTGATATCTGGTGAACAGCACATATATGATAATATTAATAATAACAACTATAATGGCCCGTACGTGGTAGTAATAATACAGTGCAATATTTTAATAATAATAATACCCCTGCACTGTAATAATAAGTTACAGAAGCTATTGTGCTCTTTCTTTTCATTCAAACAGAACATAAAAACAAACTCATACAAAAAGTTTAGATGGAGATAGGAGAAATTTCAAAAAAGAATATAAACGGTTAACACTCACATGATGTTGCATCCCTGTCCTACTGGAAGGGGCACTTTTGAGGCAAGAAGACATTGATCGGAAGGTGATGACGGAGACGGTGCCGGAGAGGATGGAGCGGGAGCTGGACAATCAGGGTTTGGTTCTGTCGCTGGAGGAGGGGAGCTCACCACTGAAGTTGGTCTCTTGAAAAAGGTGTCTAGGGTTGTTTGCACAGCCTTTTTCTTCTTTTCATCATAAATGGCCTTGTGGCGGCTGATGTTCTCACTAACTGCACAGTAAACCTTTGTAAACCACTCAGTGTTAGGATCTTGCTCCTCAAGCTTAGCAAATCCTGCTTCAACGAGACAAAAGGCTTCACCTCGTTGTTCCAGCATAAGCTTTCTTGGCTCTGGGTCTTCTGACTCTTTCCTGTTCTTGTGTTTCTATCAGCTGCTCCTCTGTCTACGAGACTGGCGGCTGGTGCACAGGTGCCGCGCCAACGAACCGCTTACGCCATGCAGGTTTGTTTACAAGCACAGAGGAAACTAGTCCCAGAATTATTAGTTTCATTACTTAATTATAAATTGCCCTCATGAGGAGCCTGTTTTAAGTACAAATGCCATGAATCGGGTTGTCTGTGACCCAGGGACTGCCTACATTCCTCTACAGCAAAGCAAATGGACCAAGACGGTAACCAAGGGTATCAAGTGAAGTGAAGAATTCGTGTGACACTTTATAGTCTTCCAGTCACTGGGTAAGGTTACTTGATAACCTCCGGACTTACAGAAAAGTGTCTACTATACTCGTTATAATAAATGAATGAAGAGTTAGAGAAGGATAAATTTTAAGTCTACTAGCCCTGTTTGGCAAAATAAAAAGTTGGCAACTCTATGAGTTTCTCCCACCCCCAATCCCTCAAAAAAAAAAAAAAATCTGGCCTGTGAAATCATACAGTCTGGGGACCCACAGTTGAGGTCAGTAGTGTCATCGTATTGTTCATAGTGTTAGTACCATGACTGTTCTCCAGCCTCTTGAGGTCAGAAGACCAAGTAATGCATATCAACTCTAAGATGCCCGTGTTACCACTATACACTGTGCTGTATTTGTATTAGGACACTTGGACAAAGTAATAGGGGATGGAAAAGAATCTCACAGATGAGACACAGAATGCATTTAGAAGTGGAAGAAAGGTTGTATTGTGGGGAAAGTTTACCTGCTACAAACTTGACATCAACTGGGTAAGTCCAAGGGTGGTGAGCGCTCCTCTGCCCATCCACACGGTGCAGCAGGAGGCTCTCGTGGTGTGCAAACTCCCTATCAGTCGGGACTCTCCCAGTAGCAGAGGAACAACAGCTGAACTCAAACTAGCTTAGGTAATAGAGGCAAGGACTTGAAGGCAAGGATTTGAATGTCCTCAGGATTCTTTCTCCCCATCCTTATCTCTGCTTTTCTCTTTGTGTGTGAACTTCATTCTCTCCCCCTGCAGAGAGCTTTCTTCCCTCACACAGCAGTGGGCATGGGACTCCACCTCCCTGGAGCCACAGTCAAACAGCTCTGTAACCAAGGAAGGAAGGAGTTCTTCTGCTAGGTCCAGCTAGGAAAATCCCGAGTTGGGACTCTGTTGGATGCCAGGTCCATCTCTACACCAATCCCCATAGCCAGCTGTTACCAAAACATGGAGTAGAAAGGCGAGGCAATAACCCCTGCAAGCTCATGGACCTAGAACTGGGCAGCCTTAGGTTCAAAGCCATGCACTAGCTGTGTGTCCTTGTGCAACCTACTTAGACTCTCTAAGCTTCGCTTTCTTCACCCACAAAATAGGGATAAATTAATACCAACCACAAATTGTTTTTGCAAAGATTAAAATAATTTAAATGTAGCAATAGTATAAAGTACTAAAGTCCGTATCTGGCACATCATAAATGTTCAAAAAGTCTACCATCTATTTTGGCAATTATTAATGCGTTGTTATGTGCCTAACACAGAGACAAACCACAGTCCCTGGTCTTCTAATTTGTACCCAATGATGCAGATTTTTGCTCCTGTCAACACTCCCCTATTCCTACAGCCAGACTGGGGTCATCTTGGATAATGTACCACAGGATACTATCAAGTCACGAATGCTGGAAGGTGTGGAAGGGCCAACAAAGGTCAAAACCAAAAGCATACAATTTAGGACTTAAAACAACTCCTTGGTATTTTAGATAACAAAACTGTACCCCGAAGTTTTGGCTAGATAGAGTCTGAAAATATAACCCAGTGCTCAAGATCCCACTGTCACAAAAAGATAGCACGCCAGATCTGCAGGCAAACAAGCCAGTCTCAGCTACTGCTGATTTGCTTTAAGGCCTTTGCTTTCTCCATCTGTAAAATAGGGATAATGATACTCCCCTTCAACGCCCACACGAGGTGTGGTGAGGCTTAATGAGGCACTGCTGGCAAAACGCTTTGAGCTCACCTAATGAAAGGCTCTGCACCTGCCTCGATATTATTACACGGACTCATCGTGGTCATATGTGTTCAGCGTAAGAAGTTGCTTGGAACCACTTCAGAGCATTACTAAGAAACACAGATACACTAAATGCTCTTCTTAAAAACTGAGATTAAATCGGAATGAAAAGGTTGGTGCAGTTGCTGCCTTGTTCTAGTGAGACCTCATGCCCAGTCGTGTTGACACCACTTTCCTTTGAGTACCACCTGTGGGTATCGGTTTCCTACCCACACCTCATTTTATCTGAACCCTTCTATTTACCCCTCACGTCAGGCATCATCTTGTTCCACTGAGGTGTCATCCTTGTTTTGCTACAATTTGACAGCTACAATTAGACAATGTGACTTCTGAATGGATTACTATTATGCTAACAATACATGAGAAAAGGTAATTGTATGCTATACAGCAGTAAATTAAAAAACAGATTATTAATAATTATACTAAAAGGACAATAAAATCATTCCAAAGGCATAAACCCAGTGATATGGTAAGGTCAGCCGATACTTGTGAGAACTGATTGTTAAATTTTCAGGAATTTTGCTAGCTGGTCATTAAACACAATCGCAATTTTTTTTTTTTTTTTGAGACAGAGTCTCACTTTGTTGCCCAGGCTAGAGTGAGTGCCGTGGCGTCAGCCTAGCTCACAGCAACCTCAAACTCCTGGGCTCAAGCAATCCTGCTGCCTCAGCTTCCTGAGCAACTGGGACTACAGGCATGTGCCACCATGCCCGGCTAATTTTTTCTATATATATTTTTTCAGTTGTCCAGATAATTTCCTTCTATTTTTTAGTAGAGATGGGGTCTCGCTCTTACTCAGGCTAGTGTCGAACTCCTGAGCTCAAATGATCCTCCCACCTCTGCCTCCCAGAGTCCTAGGATTACAGGCGTGAGCCACCGTGCCCTGCCCACAATCGCAATTTTTAAAACAACTAAATTATATATAAGCTTACGATTTAAAAATTATATTACAAACAAATTTAATAAATTCTCAAAACTTAACACTTTGTAACAATTTTACAATTATATATACTCTTGAGGTTATTTACTTCTACTGTTCATGTCAGTTGTATCTGTGTTGTGGAAACATACAGATGCTTCTTGACTCATGAAGGGGCTGCATACCAATAAACCCTTTGTACGTTGAAAATATTGAAAATCAAAAATGCCTTTAAAATGCACCTAACCTACCGATCACCAGAGCTGAGCCCAGCCTACCTTAAATATGCTCAGAACACTTCCATTAACGTACGGTCAGGCAAAATCATCTAACACAAGGCCTATTTCATAATAAAGCATTGAATATCTCTGTGACTTATTGAATACTGTATTGAAGCTACCGACTGCGTATCACTTTTACACCATCATAAAGTCAAAAAAATTGTAAGTCTAACCATTTTAAGTCAGGGACCATTTGAATAATGGTGTGCTACTTTGCATTTCTTTCCAACTTAATTCTCAGTGTTGTCCTTTTGGTGCCTTGAAATTAGCCACAGTAGACATATTTACACCACAGAAATTGGACTGTTATACATCGGGGTTCCTCCCTTCCCCCATGAGCTGTTTGTCAAACATTTACTAGCACACCACTGCACAGACCCATGAGGACAAAGAGAACAGGAACAGAGACAACAGCAAACAAAACATGCTGACAATATTCTGGGAATGGAAAAGTGGATGAATGAGGGGCAACTAATTTAGCAAAGAAGAAAAAGCTGAAAACTAAGCCCAAATGGAAGATAATCTGTAAGAAGCAAACCAGCTACACACCGCAGAATCATGGTTCCCTCTGTGCAGAGCATGGGTGCAGGTGGGTTGAAAACAGGTGTGTTGAAAGTGCAAGGGACATTTACAAGGTCTCCAAATATTAACTGCCATGAACCCTTTCTCAGGAAGCTACTAGAGGACATGCTCCAACAAAACAAAGAATTAACCAAGAAAGCAGATACAAGTTCCAGGGAACAGGAAATCTAACACAGGAGAGAAGGAAAGAGAATTTCCAAGAGGATGTTGTGAAGGAAGCTCTGGGCTGCTAACTTCGGTGGACGGGAGGAGAAACCAGCCTGAGTGTGGAGCAGGAAGGGAGTTCCAGGAGGACATCCCCACAGGGAGGGAACTGCAACTGAGAGATTGCCAGTGTGCTCCCCACGTTGAGGAAAGCTTGGGGATAGTATTTAGTCCTAAATACCAAAAAAAAAAAAACCCACTTAAAAAGACAAGGCAATTATTAACTTCAGAGGGGAAAAGATGTACATGAGTGGAAATGTAATCACAGTACACTTCAGACAATATTTACATAGTCAAAATAATGCAAATACTGACCAGTGATTTTAGCAGAAGATCTGATGTCCCATAATTTATCATATTCTAAAATGCATGTATTTTTCCCTTTTTAGTATCTTGGAAATCAGAATACATTTTCTAGTCAATGTGATATGAAAGCACTGTATCCTAGTTGGAGAACACTTAGGTTCTTTTGTAGTGCCTCATAAAATAAGGGTAAATCTTATCATTGATGGCATCTAAGATAGGAAGAAATAGGGGAACCCGGCTGGGAAATGAGGGAAAAGCTACCCTTTCTTCTTTGATAGCAATAAGTCAGGAGATCATTTCTAAAATTAAAAACTAAAGATGCAGCTCTATAAGTGTATTAGAGTGATTGCTGCAAGCACCAGGAGTACAACTCCAGCCACCGACAACAGCTGACTCTAGCAGCGGTAACTGGAGGTGGTGGGTGGGGCAGGAGGCTACTGGGCTGTGATTTTTTTACAAAGGCTTTTTTTTTTTTTTTTTTTTTGAGACAGAGTCTCGCTTTGTTGCCCAGGCTAGAGTGAGTGCGTCAGCCTAGCTCACAGCAACCTCAATCTCCTGGGCTCAAGCGATCCTTCTGCCTCAGCCTCCCAAGTAGCTGGGACTACAGGCATGCACCACCATGCCTGGCTAATTTTTTCTATATATATCAGTTGGCCAATTAATTTCTTTCCATTTATAGTAGAGACGGGGTGTCGCTCTTGCTCAGGCTGGTTTTGAACTCCTGACCTTGAGCGATCTTCCCGCCTCGTCCTCCCAGAGAGCTAGGATTACAGGCGTGAGCCACCGCGCCCGGCCAACAAAGGCTTTTTAAATATCTGAATTTTTCAACTACATACATGTATTAGAAGTAAAAATAGTATGTATGAACATAAAAATAATGAAACGAAACTCTGCCATCTCGAGCCTCACCAGAACAGAACTTTTCAGACTGTGAAAATCGAAAGGGATCTTCACCAACTCCTCTGTCCCCACAAGCCCAGCCCGTCCACACTGCCATCCCGCCGAAGCGAGGACCCCTGGTCGCCACATGTACTGCACCGCAGGTCACCACTCCCCTTCCATCTTCGAAAGCTCGGCTGCCTGATTCCTCTCTCTCAGGAGATCAGACAGCTGGCCCTCAGGGAAAGTGGAAACCGCAGCACACACGACACGTCTGTCTAACGCTCCCGTTACTCGGCGCCCTTGAGAACGAGAGAGGAAGCCGGAGGTTTGGCAGGTGTGCAGCCTGCGCCACGCAGACATCTGTTCGTGGTCCTGGAAGCCGGGCCGCTCCTGTCTCACGGACGAAGAGCCCTGGATTCCCCAGGCAGCGAGGCATCCGTTCCCACAGCGTGTTCCAGCTGCGTGGGGAAAATTTAGCTGTCATCCTGGTGGCGCAGCGGGAGGAAGATTCCTCCTGGCGAAGCAGGAGCCGCTGCTCCTCCTAAGTCAGGACGTCACCGGGCAGGATACTGCAGGCGGAGAGGCCACCCCGCTGGCCACCGGCACGTTCGGGCACCGCCTGGCCTCTGTAAGGGAGAACAGACACCTGCGGGCCTGCCAGGGATGGGGTGAGGCTGATCCCAGCCGGGTTGGGAATGAGCATGTGGGCAGGGGCAGGCACCCTGAGAGGTTACCAGGACCACCGGCTCCTAACCCCAGGCCGATGCTCGGCTGTGAAGGCTCATATGGAAACACTTCCACGCTGGGGGTAAACAGCCCCTCCCCGCCCCCTCCACCTCCCCTGTGCCTGGCAACTGAAGGTGGGGGGGGCACAGATGGCCCAGCATGGGGCCTCCAGGAGCTGAGTGGGCTGGGGGTGGGGGGCAGCAGTGACAGCTCTGATTGGTCAGGCCCGGCTGTTAAACACGGTAAATATCACTCCCTGAAAGCAGATCTATCAGAGGCCAGAAGGCCTGACTTCCTGCAGAAACCCCTCCACCTTCCGGCCCCCCACCCCCACCCCACCGCCTGTTCTCCCCAGCTGGTATTTGCCAGTTTAGAGCACCAGAGAGCATTTTTCACAGTCAAACGTCTTTTCCTACATGCAAGAAGAGAAGCTCTTTGCTCACTCCCTGGCGGACCTCGGTGCTCCAGCCTGCAAGGAAATGTTCCTCTGTGCTCTTCCGTCTGCTTCCCTAACTCGTTTATCCTGACGAAATTAGGTTAAAGTGGCCAGGGAGAGCGTCCTAAAAGGGGAAAAGAACCGACAAGCAGCCTCAGGAGTTTGTGCCCCTAGAGGGACCGACCGCCAGGCCTGGGTGATATGCTGGACACCCAAATTCTTTAAGCCCAACTGCCAGCGGCCCTCTCCCCTACTGCCCTCCCAGCTTTCTGCCGTCACTCCTGGTCCTCAGCCCCTGCAAGAGAGGGGTCCCGAAGGTGCAAGGCCCAGGCTGCAGATGCCCCCGGCCCTAAAGATACTCTGGGCTCCTCTTCTACAGCCATGCGGAGGGGACTTGGCTTTCCCCAAGTGGGAAGCTTAACCCGTCTCTTACCCTTTGCTAAAGGTGGCCCACGTGTGGCCAATGGGGCCAGAGAAGTTCCTGGCTCTCCTGGCTAACCCAGGGCCTTACGGGGTGAGGGGCTTTGGGACTTGTGGATGTGCATGATCTGGGGAATCATTCAGCCAGTTACATCTGTCTCTAGCTGTAGAAAACATTTCTCCATCTTGCCAAATTATAACACTTGGGATAAATCAGCAAAGAGTCTAATCCGGTTTGGTTTTGTTTGTTTTTCTGTGAAATCAATGACAAGGCTGTATAGCGGAAAGGGTCTATCCAGTAAGGACTCAGAAGACCAGAGAAAACCCTACAACTCTCTGGCTGAGGCTTTCTCCTCCTGAGTAAGGAAAATAGTCCCTGACCGCCTACTTTCAAAGGGTGGTGTCGAGAAGCAAATTTAACCCAGTTTGTTAAACGCCTTTAAAAGTGCAAAGTAGCCGCGCAAATGTAAGGGATTGTGATTTTTCTACTGTGTTCTAGCAAACTAGTGGCTGTGTTTAGGGGACACTCCTCTAGGAATGTCGGGGCAGCCTGCTGCTTGGCAGAGCTGGTCTCTGCACACTCAGCGTCGGTCCCCCACCCACAGTTCGCCCATTCCAGATGCTCCCCGGGCAGCGCTGCCTCTGCGGGCATCCCTCTCCCTCACACCACTCGCCCTCCCTCGCTCAGTGCGCCCGCCCGCCGAGGACACCTCAGTCCTGCTGCAGCGCCTCCCATGGTTCTGGGCCTGCAGGGGGCAGGAGACCAGAGGACCAGGAATAAAAGAATCAAGGTAAAGAACTATGTTCTCTTGACACGTAGAAGAGGGGAGCTTAAGTGACCCATGGTAGAATTTTTCGTATGCATGCTGTTATAGAAAAAACATTAGCGGTGTTCTCTACAGCGTTATGAGGTAAAACCAGGTGGACCTTGTGCTAGGATTTAAGAGAGCAGGCTTTTTTTTTTTTTTTTTTTTTTTGAGACAGCATCTCGCTCTATTGCCTGGGCTAGAGTGCAGTGGTGTCATTATAACTCACTGCAACCTCAAACTCCTAGGCTCAAATGACCCTCCTGCTTCAGCCTCCCAAGTAATTGGGACTACAGGTGAGTATCACCACACCTGGCTAACTTTTTTGTTTTGTTTTTTGTAGAGATGAGGGCTTATTGTGTTGCCGAGGCTGGTCTCCAACTCCTGGCCTCAAGTGATCCACCTCGGCCTCCCAAAGTGCTAGGATTAATAGGCATGAGCCACCACACCCAGCCAACAGCAGACTTTTAAAGAAGTTTTTAAACTTTTTCTTACTTTAGGGGTAAAGTCTACTCACTGTTTGGCCGTATCTAGCAAAATTAAAAATGCACATACCCTTTCATCAACAGTTCTGCCTTTAACAATTTATCCTATAGACATAGTCCCTGAGGGGCCAAAGACAAGTGTGCAAAGACAGTGCAGCAAAGGGCTGCAAATAATTTAAATAATTTTTAAAGAAGTTTTTAAAGTGACACATGCAGAGGATAAAAACTTTTCTTAACATATACATGCATATACACACATGTATAACATATACATGCATATACACACATGTATAACATATACATGCATATACACACACATACACATGCACCTAAAATTCTCCCTTCCATCCCTGACCACCGGTCTCCAAATATTATCTCACCAGAGGCAACCACAGTTACCAGTGTCTTTCCAGATAAAACCTACACATATATTCATGTATATCCTTTTCTATCACATAAATGGAATTATTCTGTACATGTTACTGAACCAGGCTCTTTTTCTCGCAAATCAACATGAATTTGAGAGATTTTTTTTTTCCCTGTCAATGCGTGAGAATGGTTAAATTTTTTAACAGCTGCCTGGAATTCCATAGTGCAGATAGTCCATAATTTATTTAATCAGGCCCCTGGTTAAACATTTAAATTATTCCCAGCCCCTTGCTGCAATGAATATCTTTGCACACATGACTTTGGCCCCTCAGGGACTATGTCTGTAGGATAAATTGTTAAAGGCAGAACTGCTGGCAAAAGGGTATGTGCATTTTTAATTTTGATAGATATGGTCAAATAGTAGGTAGATTTTACCCTCAAGTCGGAAAGAATTTTAGCAACCAAAATCACCCAAAGTGGCGTGGACGACTTCAGGAAGTTGCGAGTGTCAGAAAGGAATCAAGACCAGGCTACGAATCAACCGGTCAGGAACACCACTGGGTACACTCAAGCCTTGTGAAGACACTGACCACAACAGTCCCTTCCAGCTAGGAAACTCTACCTTTCTTTTAATTTATATTTTTAATTGACAAGAAAGTATGTATTTATCATGTATGGCACGATATTTTTAAATATGTACACCCACACTTCCTAATAACAGGTATAGTCCTAGAGACTCAATATCTGTTTGTTGGACATTGTTCCGTGGTATAGCAAGATGTTGGCATGATTCCCACTGGAAGGTGTAGACTGATGTGGGTCAATGTAACACATCCCAGAAGAGGCAGGCCCTTTGGTGAAGCAAAGCTCTAACATAAAGGGCTCCCCCGTGGTGTGTTCAGACCGCACAGGGCCTGTTCTCTCCATCGTCACTCACATGGCTCACATCTGGAACTAACACCATACAGAAGAGCGCTCTTTGGCAGATGTGACCACACAGGGAGAGCTGTTTCTGGCCATGAATCACCATTAGGTCAGCGTCCTTGAGGGCCATGGCACACTGGTGTGTCACAGTCCTTTTAGG
This sequence comes from Mirza zaza, assembly GCA_008750895.1. Classification (NCBI taxonomy): domain Eukaryota; kingdom Metazoa; phylum Chordata; class Mammalia; order Primates; family Cheirogaleidae; genus Mirza; species Mirza zaza. Next base: position 47,611 of record VSMD01095810.1, on the reverse strand, counting down.
AGTGCGCTTATTGCTAAAGGTAATTGAACAGCGGAGGTTTCCCAGGGAAGGGAAGTTTTCTACCTTACATGTCCGTTCATTTTATTTCTTAGAAAGATCTTTCGTAACATAGAATGGCCTGAAATAAATCTGTTCCCCTGTTAAGTCTGTTTCTTGATTTTAGTTCTTCCTTTGAGAGCCACTGAATACAAAATGTTCTGCCTTCTACGCACCACTGCGGTCCCCAATCCCCGGGGCCATGGACCAGTACTGGTCCGTGGCCCGTTAGGAACCAGGCCACAGAGCTGGAGGTGAGCTTTGCGAGGCTTCATCTGTCTTTGCAGCCGCTCCCCATCACTCGCATCACAGCCTGAGCTCCACCTCCTGTCAGGTCAGCGGCAGCATTAGACAGTCAGATTGTCATAGGAGCGTAAACCCTACTGTACACCGCCCACTCGAGGGATCTAGGTTGCACACTCCTTATGAGAATTTCTCTGAAACCATCGCCCGTCACCCCCCTAATCCATGGAAAAACTGTCTTCCATGAAACCAGTCCCTGGAGCCAAAAAGCTTGGGGACCCCTGAACCAGGCCTGACCATATCTGAGGACAGCCATTAGAGGCCAACTCAGCCGTCTCTCCTTTGGGTTCAGTCTCTTCAGTTCTTTTAACTTTTCTCACATGTCATGTTTTCCAGACATTCATCGTCTTGGCTGCTATTTTTGGATATCCCTAAGCAGTCAACAGCCTCTGAAAGGGTGCTGCCCGGAACTCGGCCCGCTCTTGGCCAGGAAAGGGGAGGATGGGATCATCTCCCTGCTTTTCTGCACTCCTTTCTAAACTCAGCATCCCTGGCTCTGGCTTTGGCCTGCCAAGTGTGCCTTCCCACTTCGAAGGTAAAAGCACCCTGATTTCCCATAGAGAATTGCCTCCTTCACTCGGGAGCCGTGGTTCTCCCTGCCGCCTCCTGCTCAGAGGACAGAGGACAGAGAACAGAGAACTCAATTTAGGCCACTTAGACTCTGGTTCCTGGAGTTTGCAGCCTTTGTGAGAACGAGGTGATGGAAAACAGCAGAGCAGAGAAGTTGTGATGACCCCATCTGGGAGGCAGGGGGTCCTCCCTCTTCTTGCTGAGGCCAGACTCTTCAGCATCCAACAACTACTCTATAACCTTCCAGAAAATTCCTTTTCTGATTAAGTTAGAGTCCATTTCAGTTGCTTGCTACCCAAGAACTCTGACCCAGGTTACCTTGTCCTGCCCCAATCCTGACAGGAGATCACTGTGGGCCAGACATTCCTAAATCTGTTTCACAGTTATGGCCACGTCCCCAGTTCTGCAATTGGAAAACTGATTTGGGACAAAAACACAGGCTTTGAGGGTCACGGGTCCCTCTTCTTAGTTCATATCTATCAGTTTCCTGTCACCTGCTGATTTGGCCAGCTTTCCATCGAGGTGTCCTCTCACATCACTGGCAAAAATGTTAAGTAGATAACAGAGCTCATGTGTGTCGGCTACTTATTTACTATGTCCCACCTTCAAGGCAAGGAAATCAGTGTGCACCGAGGTTACCTATGTGCCCACTCAGTGATGGGACTGAGGTCAAAGCCATGTCTGTCAGCCCCAAAGCCTGAGAGCTGTAAGGAAGAACCCCCTTAGAATTCACTGCCCACGAGAGACTTGGGGAGAGGCTGTGTCTTCAACGGTCCCCGAAGACCTGGGGACAAAGCAAGGTGAGGAGGCACATGGAGCCAGATCCAGGCTGCAAAAGGCCCAGCCTCAGACTCCATGTGCTAATTAGCAGAGTGCTACAGCTAGAAACAGGGGAGAGGATGGCAGGTGGGAGGACTCAGTTTAACGCACAAGATTTCCATCAAGACAGAGACCTGGGTTCAGACGGCTACTCCCAACTAGGCTTCATTCAGCATCCTGAGTATTGGCATCAACATATTGGTGCAGACCACGTGCACCCATCAGCATCTTTCAGATACAGAGATGGCAGGAAAGATGTCCCTGTCTTCTCACGGTGCCTCCCCCACCCCCTCTTCTCCCATCCCCTCCTCTGCTCCAATAGGGACGGTGCTTAGGGTAGGGAATTAACAGCATAAGAAATCCGACATGCCCACAGAAAACACAAACATCATGGGATAATGGAAATTATATTAAGATAAATTTAGATGTTGCTTTTGCTGAAAATGTTTGTTCTCACCCCCGATTTGGTAGTTTAAGATTCTAATTTTATAACCTTGGTCACTGGGAGAATCTCAACTGATTCCTATCATTTTAAACAGCCTTTTATAGTCACAGCATCTTGATAGAATACATTTCCTCTTCTTTTTCAGCATATCACATTTCTTGGCAGAAATGTCTAGCAGAAAGCACCAAAATGTTTATAATGAGGATAAAATCAAAATTTCGCACATCAGACTTCTCTTTTAGATTATTTCTTCCTGTTAAATCTTTCCCTATTTAAACTTCAGTGGCTAACAATTTGAAATTTGATTTCAGCACTGTTCAACCATCTTGCAGGATTTTGTTGTCAAAGGACATTTGCTTTGGCATTGAAAGTTCCTAAATGGAAAAGGCCTTGGCCAGTGCAATCACTCGATCTCTTGGGAGCTTGGCTGGGGTTGGGCAGCCGTCATCCCCCACTCGAATTCAGGGGGTGAACTCCAGAATGCCCTTCCTGCTTGCTGGGTCTCACTTTAACCTGGCCTCTCTCTAAGACTTTCCTTTTTAAAACTGCGTGCTGTGCTCTTGATTCCAATGTCAAGATAGTCTGGGGTTGCCTTTAGGAGTAAAGATCAAGTTCCAGCCAAAAATACCGCAAGATGCAGGGCAGGAACCACATGAAGAGTCTTTGCCCAACTCCAAAACCAGGCCAGGAGGCTGAAGTGGCTTTTGCCTCCTCCAGCTGAGTCACCACGGTCCCCTTACCTTTTGCTTTCTGCCCAAAAACTGCTTTTCCATCTCTGCTCAGTGACTAACTCCATCACAAACGTGACCCAGTTTGTTTGGCAAGATGTGATTTTTTTTATGTTTTAAACTCACGCCGCTTTCACTGGTCACGATTCTCTCTCAGGCATGTAGCCACTCCCTCCCAGCACCCGCCTGGCCCTGCTGCCGCCTGGATTGATAGCTTTCTCCCCAGCTGTTCCCTTCCAGCCACCCTCTTCTCCCTGGCAGATCCACGTTCCATTTGCTTTTCTGTAGCATTTGGATATCCCCAGAGTCTCCTTAAAATAGATAAACACTGAACTCCCAGGGAAGTGGCAAGGAGAGCCCACGGGCTCGTACCAGCTTTCTATGTAATAATCTGCCCCAGAAGGCGGCTGGGTGGGAAGCATGACACCAGCAGCCCCCGCTCAGACAGGCTCTTTATCATTTCCAGTGCACTCTGGACTCACATATTAGCTAATACCCTGATAACCCATAGCTCAGGTGCAAGTGCTGCTTCCATTTCATAGATAAGGAAACTGAGTCTCAATGAGTAAAGAACTTCCCTACACAGTCAACAAGAGGCAGGGCCAGGACTGGAACCTGTCCTTTTAAAAGACTGCTGTATCATTGACATTCAATAAGACGTGCAGACCTTCAGTGTTCAATCTGATAAATTTTGGCAAAGGTATAAACTTGTATAACTAGCACCTAAAAAGGGCAAAGACATTTCCATCACTCAGTGCGTCTCTTTGTGCCCTCTCTCAGCAAACCTGCGACCACCTTCTGACTTCCACACCATAGACTGGTTTTGCCTTGCACCTTAGTCTTCTGACTCCTAATGCCTGTATTCCAAATCCATTCTTTCTCCCTCACACCATGCTGTGTCTTTGGAATTAACTAAACGGGCACCCTGGGTCCCACCTGCCTGGAATCTATAGACCTAGGGCTTTAGCTTTAGGAAGCCAGGCCAGAGTCTTGCAGCTGAAAAACTACGCCAACCTTGAGGTGGAGTGGAGCTCAAGGCTTGCAATGTAGGGGATGTGTGGAGAGCAATTCCAAACACACACAAAGGCCCATCTCTGAAGTGCACTGTGAAGTGAAACTCGCTGCTCTCCAGCCTTAACAGCACTTGTACGTGCAGATAGTCACGGAAGCAAAATTGGTAGAAGGTGGAAAAGAGAGGAGTCAGAATGCAGCTTATAAAGAACACGAGACTCCAGTCCCACAGTTCTAGAACCTTCCCAGCTACCTTGACCTGCCGCCATGGGGATCTGGGGCCACCATTTGCAGACAACACCTTGCACACCACAATTCTCCCATCAGAAAACTCTCTTTTGTGGACTTCTCGTGCCCATCGGGCAGTGTAATCTGACAACTGGGAGGGAGCTTTGCAACCGGAAGCCTCCATTTCAGGGGGGAAAAAAGAAAAGAAATCATGAAAATCCATTCCATTCCCTCCAAGGATGTGTGGTAAAGGGAGCTAACAGCTTAGTCACTGTGGGCAGCATTCCTACCAGGCTTCCGTGCATGAAGGGATATGTAATCAATTGGCCTTATCGGCTGGTCCGCCCACTTTCACACTAACTCCTTGTTCATTCCAGCAGGTTAACTGGTTCCTCTTGGATCTCACTTAGACACGACCTTACAAGCTGATTTTCAGGGGAGGGAAAAAGCCCTGATGTGAGCATTTGCAGATTTCCATGCGTCACTGACGGCAGATTTGGGAGCTGCCTGTGCCACCCAGCCCCAGCACACTTCCAACTTGCAACAATGCCTTTAATTTATTTAGCATGCTGTTTCTCATGGGTGGCACAGAGAAAGGTAGAAGGGGACCACGGGCACACCAGTGACCTTGAGGTGGGGAGATTTGGGAGCGGCTCTGTCCCCTCTGCCTGCTGTCCCCAAGTAATTCTCTCTCTCCAAAAGATGTGTTGGTGTACCGTCAAGAGTTGGCAAGGGACTCTCTCTCAGGTTGAAGTCTCCAAATAAACCTTCAAAGGTATTTTGAAGTGCAGGACAACCATAAACTAGCCCGAGATGAATTCCCACAAATCCCCTATCCAGAGAGGCCGAGTTACCAGCTTCTGCCTTTCTTTTCTGGCCTCCATAAATAACAAGTCTTTAATAGTTTTGAGAATATCCCTAAAACATTCAGTTTTCTTTCTTGCTTTGTTTTGTTTTTCTCCTTAGAGGACTAATTGCAGAAAAACCCAAGTATGCACTCATTTCCTGCCCCCGGATGAGCATGGACAGCCATGCAGAGAGGAAAGGAATGGCAGGAAGAGGCTCCAGCTGAAAATGCCACTGGGGTTGGTTGGAAGCTCGCGTTACGGTTCAGAAATACGGAGAGGCTGCCACTCTGCCGTCATGTCACAGTTTTCAGCTGTAAGGCCGTGAGAGCAGGAAAAAAGACGCATGGAAATGTGCAGGCTCATGGAATGATTCTCTGGTGGAAAGATTGTTTCCCTTTTTCTTTAACTTAAATTTAATCTTTCATTTATGATTGACAAATAATGATTGCACATATTTATGGGGTACAATGTGATGCTTCCATACGTGTATACATCATGTAATGATAAAATCAGGGTAATTTGTATATCCAGCACCTTAAATATTTACCATTTCTTTGTGATGAGCACATTCAAAGCCCTCTCTTCTAGCTATTCTGACATATACAATGCATTGTTGTGAACTCTGGTCATCCTTTTCCTTTTTTAATCAACGTGCGCTGGGTCAGCCCAGCGGCAGGGCTCCCTGCTCTGCTGGCATTTACTGCTCCACGCTGTTCTCTCTGGCCACCTTAATTAGCACTCCCTTGTCATGTGTCTCTGCTCCTTCTTCCCCCCAGAACTTGACCTGATTCTGCGTGACCTCTTCCAATGCTTCTGCGTTTCCTGTCCCAACTCGTCCTTGCCCCTGGCATTCTGCTCTGGGTTTTGTTTTCTGCTCTGCACATTTCTTTTGCAGAGCTTTGGCTTTACATTTTTAAGCCTTCTAATGACTGTACATATTCAAATAATTATCCAAGCTTCCTGTCTCTCTTGCTCAGCACAGTCACTTTCATGTCGTGTGTTCATTAAATTCCTCTGACGGACACTTTGCCGACTATTATGGAGGGGGTTCAAAGATCTCTAAGAAGAGGTCTCTGCCCCCGGAGATTTTGAGTGTGGCAGAGGGGATAATAATTACATCTAAGCTGTATTGACAGCTTTCTACATGTCAAGCAATTCCTTCCATTACCTTAGGCCTCAGAATAATTCTTGAAATAGACCTAATGTTATTCCTGTTTTACATAGGTGGTAACTGAAGCTCATAGAGGTTAAGTAACTTGCTGAAGTCACACAGCTGGTAAATGGTGAAGATAAATATGGAGCTGGGATTCTAAACCAAATGATTCCCAAACTGGAGTCCTTACCACTGTGAGACAGTTAAGTACCCAAATAACAATAATGCAAAGCAGGGAGAGCACTGATTGCAAAAATAAGGCAGAAGTTAAGAGCCAGGTAATTTTAGAGGGTAGAGATGGGAGATTGTCCATGAGAACCTTTGCTTTGGGAAGTGGTGAGTTCCCGGACTCTGAAGGTACTCAGGCAGGAACTGGAGCTGTCTGTGGGGCTCTGAGCTAGTGCCAGCACCTGAAAGTGGCCTGTGGAAGTCCTTCCAGCCCTTGGAAGGATGATTTTAGCACATGGCCTAAGAGCTGAACCTAGAAGTAATGCTTCTTGGTGGCATACACTGAAGGAAGCAGGTTTGGGACAGAAAGAAGCCAAGGACCAAATCCCCAGAGCTAGAACACAGAGGGGGCACCTTTCCTCTCAACTGGAGTCGTCATCTGCCACAAAGCTGGCCTGTCACTTGGGTCAGGAATATATATGTAAATACAGTCACTGCTTGACGGTTGAAAGAAGCAAGAAATGAGATCCTTTAAGCCAGTGGTTCTCAACCTATGCTCCTGAATTTACTCCATAAGCTGGACTCGGGGGTTCCATAGGTGAAACTAAATCATTGCCGTTGTCACCAGCGTTCAGGGGTGATGGCATTGTACTGGTGTCCGAAAGGCTCCCCGACCTCAATACACTCAACTGAAAACTGTCTCTTAAATTTTTGTTAAAACTTTGGCATCTGCTCCTACTTCTCTGCCAGGGAATACTGATACAATAAAACAAATGAGTGTAGCTAATAAATATCACCAGAAAAACACAGAACCAGCCAGTTAGATTTAGTGTGACAGCTTTACTTTTTCTTCATGGACAGTGGCTGGTAGTTTTAGGTTGCATACATACATTACAGTCATTCTTTCTGCCCGTAAAACTGTTTTAAGATCGTTTGACAGAAATAAACACAGCAGTGTTTCACGGGGTTCTACAAAGACCCCCCCCCAGGGCTTCGGGAGCCACCCCTCACCTTCCTAACATGTGGCGTGATGGAGTGGCTTGCACCCTTACTCACCGAGGTGTGAAGGAACACGTGGGGATTCTGAACGGCGGGATTGCACTGCTGTTAGTCTGAGGGGAACACTGCAAAATGCCGGTGGTGAACAGCTTCACTTCGGGGCACTCAATACAAAGGAGGGTCCCCAGCCTTCTCTGCCGTTGGCACTGAGTCCCTGGCAGCAAATGGTACATTCCGCACCAGGTGAGGATGTATTGGAATCACCCCAGGGGCCTTTCCAAAACCAGCCCCCACTGTCACCTCCCTGGAGGACAACTCCCAGGCTTGTGAGAATGTCAGAGGCCTGTGGGAAGAGGAGAGCGTGACAATGTGCAAAAGCCTGGCAGGTGACTCCCCCACTTCATCTGCTTACAAACCCGGAGCCCAACGACCTGGACCATCTGCGATGTTTCACTGACGTTTAAACGTTCCCATTTTAAAGAGCCCCTGTGCCCAGGAGAGGGCTGTGACTCTTTTCTTCCCAAGGCCACCCTTCTCTGCAGGCCTGCAGTAGAACTTGAATGGGGACACATGCCCCAAGCCCTGAAAGAGGCCTGCTGTGACCCACGCTCCTGCAGAGCCAGGCGGGTCACTGCATCCCTGCCCACTGCAGCCCGGCCCACACCAGACGCCTTGAGCTGCTCAGCAACTGGTGCCCGGAGCTGATGCGTCCCCAGACTCGGGCGCTGGCACTGCCAGGTCCCCTCCTAGAGCCCTGGTCTGCCCCACACACTCTCTCCCCAGCTGAGCCCATCTCTCCTGCGAGGTTTCAACTATGCACTAGATGCTGATGATGTTAGCCAAGGCCTCTGGAACTGCCTCCCGGACCTTCTACCTAAATACCTGTCAGCATCGGGCACCTCAAACTCAACGTGCTCCAGACCGACTCATCATCTTCCGTTCCAACATAGCTCCTCCTATAATTTTGAGCTTGGTGTTTGGTACCACCATCCATCCACCTGCCCATCTAGGCTGGAAATCTGGGAATTATCCTTGAATTCTCATTTTCTCTCCCCCATCCCTCACCCAATAATGAATAAAACCAAGTCCTGCTTGTGGCATTTACCTGGCTTAGCTATGATCTCAGCCCTGGCTCAAGGCTTCGCTGTCTCATCCGGATGTGCTGCAGCAGGTCTCCCGGGCTCAGCTTTCTCCCTCAGGAATTCCATCCTCCATTCTGCCGTTGGGGGACCCATTCACAAAGCAGCTCGGACATCTGCTGGCACCAACGTTTCTGGCAGCCAACAAAGCCCAGGCTCCGTTCTATATGCCACTGGGCCCTACCTGCCCACCTTTATGCCCCACCTCACCTAGCCTGACATCTTACGCCTCACTTCAGTAGTTGCACGACCGTAGGCCAGTTACTAGCCTTTGCGTGCCCCACATTTCATCTGTGAAACAGGGATGACAACAACAGCACCTCCCTCATAAGACTGCTCTGAGGAAGAGCAAGCCAACGAAAGAAAAGCTCAGGGATGGCATGAGGGCTACAGTGTTAGCCGTCATTATTTGTGTGCATGAGTTCACTGACCCCTCACGACCACCCTATTTCTCAGATGAGGTTACCACGGCTGGTGACACAAACCAGCCCAGAGCTCGGCATCTCCGGCATCCACATCCTCAGCCACCAAGGCCACGCACGGCTCAAATCCCCTTGGCCGTGAAACCGGATCTCTGTCCCCAGGGGTTAAACTGGGCAAGACCTTCTGCATCCTTCTGCCGATGTCACTGTTCTTTTGTACTAGGAAATGTGCTCTGAGCTCATTCAAAGGTAGGAAGTGTCTCATACTTAGAAACAGTTCTTTTTATAAAAACAAAAGGGCATTTATTGAAACCTTAAAATTTGTACCCCATAATATGCTGAAACAAAACAAAACAAAACAAAAACAAAAACAAACAAACAAAAACCCTTGCCAGTTAACACCTGGCCAAGCCACTCCATTAACAGGGAAATGATACGGCGCACAGCGAGGGCTCAGGGTTCCAAGTTTTGACTCGCTGTTGTGAACAGACACCCCCTTTTTGCCCTGGGAAGCTCAGAGACCAATTCTTGCAGAGACAGTGACTGCAGACAGAGCACTAGTGCCTTCGGCTGCAAAAGGTTGTCTGGCAGGAAGCACGTTGGTGCCCTGGCAGTTCCTCGGGGCCATGTGATACAACCGCCAGGTTATACTTCTGCAATCACAACCCCCAGGGACCAGCCACGCAAAACAGACGTCGGTTGCGATCGTTTAGAAAGATCAACCGGTGGCTCTTTCAGCCCAAGGAAAAACTTGGGAAGGAAAAGTTTACTTTCGTTCAGGTTTTGTGGGGACAACACGCACGATAAACAGGCATGCTGCAGTTGGATGATGAATGAGGCTCAGGAGCCTTTGCACTTGGCTTTGAAAGATTACAAAGGCACGGGGCTCACCAAGCCGGGCCAGTTACAAATGACGAGGCATCTTTCGGTTGTTGCTGAACTTCCTGTACACCTCTTGTTTTGAACAGAGTGAGCAAACAACTTCTAATCCTCCAGCTGCGGCGTTCCAAGTACACCTCAGAGGGTTGAGACACACCTTTGCCCCGGCCGCTCTGTGTGGTTGCAAGTTAACCAGACACACAGTTAAGAGTCTACCTGAAACGTTTCTTTCCCCGATACCCGCTGCTGCTGTGTCAGTTTGAAGGCTTGGTTCTGACTGCTGAGTGTTCAGGGATAGTTACTTCATTAATGCTTCTGAGGTCCCACATTTACCTGTAGATAAATACAGGCAAAGGTATAAATAGATAAATAGTCACACAGATAAACAGCTGTGCGGGCCATTACTTTGAAAGCATAGTAGATGAACTTGTGTTTGGAGAGGCTTAATGATACACTCAAGAATCCAATATTAGAAGCTGTTTGCTTTCAGGAAGAGAACATTACGCCAGAATGGTATGTTTGCAGAAAAGAAGTACACGGCAGCAATCCATAGCATGCCGGTACATTTGTAACATAAGCATTACACCTGCTAACTGGGGCTTCTTTGAGCTTTCAGTCTTGGGTGTAAGATGCACGTACACACAAAGGTAAGTATATCTGCTCTACACCTTTAAATCTCAGTGCCCAGTAATGTAAAAGACACTTGAATCATCTGTCTCAGCCTCAGCTAGAACCCACTTCTTCCATCACGAATTTCCTTACCTTTTCAAATACACTGTAGTCGATTTTTATTTTATCTAGGTTCTTTGCAGTTAATCTCTGCATTCATCTTAATTGGAAGAAAAACTCTCTTTCAAACTGAGAAAACAGCTTCCCTTCAAGTTTACCCAAATCTGAGAAAAATACAATTTTAATGTTTTTGTTTTCCATTTCTGTCCTTTAAATGCATTGGCCAAAGTGATTCCTGGTCTATAAGGCAGTGAGTTGGGCAATACCTGATCAGACATCCTCTGCAACGCATTTCTTTCTCTTCTTTGTATTTCTCCTGCACAAGCACGGTATTGAATATTTCATAATCTCTGGGTCTGTGCCTGGCGGTGTGGCCGTGCCAGATGGTACTGAGCACTCTCCGGCGACAGCCTGGCGCAGCCCTCACTCCAGCTCCTACACTCACACTTTATTCGCTGATGGGCTGTGTAAGTCAACAGCACAGAAATGATCCTGAGTGGCTTCCTATTAAGGGAAAAAAGGACAAAGGCTTCTGCCTTTATTCTGCTGTTATTCACAGTTCCTGTTCATTACAGGGTAGAATTTTATTGGAAAAGAGAAGACAGGACAACTAAACTCTGGTACCAAAAGTAACCCAGTGAAAATCAGAATTACTAAGAACGTCCCACGACTGTGGTGGTGTAGCAGTCAAAGAACGTGGGGCCAAAGCATGACCATCCGCCCTGTCACACGAGCCAGAAACCCACAAGTGGCCCATGTCTGGCCTCTTGGCTTCATTCCCACAGCCAGTCGGTTACTGCATCCTACCGAATGGACCTCTCGCCAGCCCCGGAATCCACTCACCACCTTCAAAAACCTTCACGACCGAGCTCGGCCACCCCTCTTCTGGGCTGTCAGCCCCATGTCACATCCCAGTGACCGCACACCCTCACTGCCGTGTGCTTAGATGCGTGTGCATCGCCTCCCCCGTTGACTGAGAGATCCTAGAAAGCAGACTGTACCCCCAGCACCTAACACAGAGAGTGCTCACTTAATAAATATATAATATAAAAAATACTTTTAACCCCCCCTGGGCCCCGTTCCAAAAGGATTCGAGATGGCAAATAAGTGACGTTGACAACTGTGGTCTCCATCTCGCTGAGACCACGCAGATACTGAGACGAGCACAGGCAAGATAAACTATGAGAGCTGTGACCATTCTCAATGCTTTTCACTATAAATATTAATAAGCGCTGCCACTCGATAACATGCGTCAAACACCTTACATTAAATCATCACGAGTCTCTAAGGTAAGTGTTGCTTTTCTCCTTCTACAGCTGAAGAAACTGAGGCACAAGTGAGGCAACCAGTCAAGAGCGAGAAAAGATTCAAACCCGAGCCCTTCTATTTCCAAATCCCTCGCTCCTCCCTCAGCGTCCCGCTGCCTGTTTAAAAGCTTGGCTCTGGCACTGCCAGCCCTGCCAACATTCTAGAACAGTTTGCTTATGTCATGGTCTGCGAGAGCTGTGGCTGACACCGCGGTGGCAGCCTCAGAGGAAGGCTGGGACTACTGACGACAGGAAGCATTTCCTGAGCTCTGATCACATCTCCTCTTTGCCCCCACCCTGCAGCCTGCTCACAACTCAGGAGCATGCAGCAAACCTCAGAACCCACCTAACGTGTGGTGGTGAACAGGCAACTTGACTACAGATGCTCCTTGACCTACGACGGGGTTGTATCCCGATGAACCCATTGTACAGTAAGTTGAAACTATTGAAAATCAAAACTGCATTTAATGAGCCTAACCTCTGGAACATCGCAGCTTATCCTAGCCCACCTTAAACATGCTCGGAACACTCCCGTGAGCCTGTGGTTGGGCAAAATCACCACACACAAGGCCTGTTTTGTAATAAAGTGGTGAACACCTCACGTGATTTATTGGCTACTGTACTGAAAGTGAAAAACGGAACGGTGTCTCCATCAGCTGGCGCAGCTGAAAGCACACTGGGCCTGAGCAATGTTTGAAGCATTGAACTGAAATTAATTGCTGGAGGGTGGGGATGCTGCAGCGACAAGGTCATCCATTTCTCTCTCTTCTGAAGAGGCCGGAGAATAGCAGGTAGGAGCCTCTGGGGCACGGACGCTTGATGGTTCAGCAGGCACAGTGCTCTTCAGGAAGACGGCAAGTGTCGTTCACCGAGATGATCTCGAGGCCAACTGGGAGCTGCCCAGCATCTTGAGAGAGTATCTTACTGTATATCGCTTGCCCTCCATGAAAAGATCAAAATTCAAAATTGGAAGTACTCTTTCTTCTGGATGCTATGTCTTTCACACCACTGTAAAGTTCAACAATGTCAGTTGAACCATCATCATTTGGGACCATTTACATTTGCATCTGTTACCTGAAGGGTGCATTGAAAAATGACTGTGAGATCTGCTAGCCCCTGGACCAGAGGGTTCCCTCCAAGCCCCTTCCCACCTCACCTGTGGTGGGATCTCCCACCTCCTTTCCAGGAATGGATTCAGTCTCAGAGACTCTCAAGGCCAACTCAGGAACTCAGTGCTGAGTTCCCGGCTCTGGGGATGAGGATGTGGAGGGAAGGAGCTGGGGAGAGGTCACACCGAGGAAATGCAAGTGACTAGATCTGGGTGAGCCAATGTGACTGACTCCTAGATGGAAGTAGTCTCAGGCAGACTTGTTACTGCAAAGATTCTGTTCTGCTCCCTCTGCATCTCTAATGTGTGCAAGGGGCCCGTCTCATTGATGTAAAAGGCAGAAAGCCCCAGCCAGGAGTCAGGGAGATTATATCACAGCAGGGCAAACCCTCAGCCAAGACACTATAGCTCCCTGTAGGGGACTAGCACACTGGGGAAGGAAAGGGAGAAGGAACCCTTCTTTACTGGGGGCCTACTATGTGCCAACTCATAGGGTCAGGCACTGTACCAGGAACCAAGATAAAAAACACAGTGTGTGGCAAATGCTGCTCTTGCCTCACTCAAAACCACTCCAACCTCCTTCTAGCAAGTTCTCCTGTGCACTAAAAGCAAGAATACTGAAGACTTCTTTAACCTTCCTTACACTCAGGTTTCTGGTTATAATAATAATATCAACTTTCCCCAGGCAGAAGCTCGGGTACCATGCAGCCTGGGCATTGTAAGGGGGTGCCACACTGCCCCTGTGGAAGCCGTGAGGGTGCTCTGGACCTTCTCCAATAGGGGTGACAAAGGCACTAAGTCTAGTCAGTCACCAACCTCGTGGTTTTGAGAAGCAATCAGTACAGCTTCCTGGTTTGGCAGCTTTCTGGTCTGCAGCAGGGACAGTGTGGTTTTTGAGTTCGCAGTGGAAGCAGAAGATACGGCAGCTACCTGACCAGGCCAGTTGTTCAGTGTGGTTCTGAGACTGCACCTGGGCCCCCGCTCTGTAGCCTCCCTCTCTAGCCCCTGCCATCAATTTATAACCAGGGGTTCTCCAAGAGTGGTCTCTGGACCAGCACTATCGGCAGCACCCAGCAACTTGTCAGAAACGTAAATTCCTGGGCCCCAGACCTGCTGAATCAGAAACTCTGAGGGTGGGAGTCCAGTAGTCTTGGCTTAGACAAACCTTCCAGGTGGTTCTGATGCACCCTAACGTTTAAGAACCTCGGCTGAAAACCAACAGCCGATAATAAATCCACTTCTGCTAAAACTAGCTAAAGTGGCAACTTCACTCTGATTAAGTCACAGTCCCTGCCCCTTGTGCTGTCCAGGGAGACGACAAACAATAATGACAAAACAGCACGATGTTCTGCGGGAAGAATAAAATCCAGCACCTTTCTCACTCAAGAACGGTGATCTCCCAACTAACTTTATAATACATCCTTGATAAAAACTTTTGAACACGCACCCTCAATAGTTATGTTTATTTTTAAATGTTATACATACTCTATTAAATATTTTAAAACACACATAAATGCTGGGTGTAGTGGCTCACACCTGTAATCCTAGCACTTTGGGAGGCCTAGGTGGGAAGATCACTCGAGGTCAGGAGTGTCAGACCCGCCTGACAAGAGCAAGACCACATCTCTACAAAAAATAGAAGTTAGCTGGGCATGGTGGCATGCATCTGTTATCTCAGCTTATAGGGAGGCTGAGGCAGGAGGATCACTTGAGCCCAGGAGTTTGAGATTGCAGTGATCTATAATGACACCATTGTATGCTAGCCCAGACAACAGAGACCCTGTCTCAAGTAATAATAATAAATAAATAAAAATAAAAATTAGCCAGGCATGGTGGTGTGGGCCTATAGTCCTAGCTACTCAGGAGGCTATGGCAGGAGGATCACTTGAGCCCAAGGGTTCAAAACTGCAGTGAGCTATTATCACACCACTGTACTTCAGCCTAGGAAACAAAGCAAGACTGTCTAAAAAAATAAAATAAAAAATGTTAAAACACACATATAAATAAAAACCTAAAAGATGAGATTTTTTAAATGAATATAAATTGAAGTGCTAATATTTTCTTCTTACATCTCTATGGATTGATTTTGTACTTTAGTGATCACTGTTCTAGAATGTCAGGGAAATCTTCCAGCAGAAGTAATAGCAGAATCAAAGACATTAACATCAGTGCAAAGGATGTATTTATGGAACTTAAATAGGTAAGGGGGTATCAGGAAATGATGATAATGACAATGATGATGATGATGACAATGATGATGATGACAAAAATAATAACCTATTTTTGAGCAACTAGCATGATCATTTAGCTCTGAAAGCAACCCTGTGAGGCAGGACTATTAGCCCCATTTTTCAGATTGGGAAATCGAGGATCAAAAGTCTCCTGTCTGGTAAGTGGCAGAGCTGGGTTTTGAAACCAAAATCTGAGTCCTTCTATTGCCAAGCAGGTTTGGAAGGAAGATGGTAAGTTTTGTTTTGATGTTCAAGGTGCCCATGAGATATTTCAGTGGAGCTATCCAACACCCAACTTAATACATGACTCTGCAGAATCAAAGTCTGGCTGCAGAGGAAGGTTTGGAAAACTTCTTAGGAGGAGTTGAAAGGAGCAAGCAGAAAGGCAAAGTGGAGGAGATGCAGGGACGGGGAGGTTAATGAATGGTGTGCACTTCCAGATGGGGAAGGATGGGGTGACACTGGGACCACTGCAGGGGTGTTAGCTCAGGGCAGGAGGAAGGACAGGAATCAGACAGCCCTGAGCTTGAATGCCAGCTCCACCTCCTACTGGCTGCACAAGCACAGAAAACATAACTAACCTCAGGGCTTCTGTTTTCCCATCTGTAAAATGAGAACAATAATAGTATCTCTAGCTGATAGAAATGTCATACAGATTAAGAGAGGGTGTAAAGTACATATCTGTGTTTGGCCCATAAAAAGAACTCAATATTTTTAACTATAATTAACTAATTGTCATTATAACCAGTATTGCTATCTGAGCCAGGAAAGAAGCAGCGGAAGGATTACTGCAAATGTAGATAACCTTATAGCTGGGGGAGAGTAATGACTAAAGGGAATTGTAAGCTGATGACCTTAAATTTGGCAAAGTCAAGAATTAAGCATGAGATGAGCAGGCACAGGGCAGGGCTTGAGCAGAAGAGCTACAGTGGAGATTAAAAGAGGAATGAATTAAGTCTGCCCAAAAGGATCTCTCAGTGCAATGAAGGCATTAATGATCGTATTATCTACAAAGCACATTCAGAAGAACCAAGCTACCGAGCTAACATTTCCTCATTTCAAGACAACTATAAAGCTACAGTAATCAAGACAGTGTGGTACCGTATTGACATAAGGACAGACAAAAATACCAATGGAACAGAATTAAAATTCCAGAAATAAACTCATACATATAGGACAACTGATTTATGACAAAGATGTAAAGGAAATTCACAGGGAAAGAATAGTTTTTTTCAACAAATGGTGCTGAAACCATTGAACATCCATATGCAGGGGGGAAAAATGAACTATGATTCATACCTTGTACCATATACAAAAATTAACTCAACTCTTAGCAGGAGCTGAAAACATCTGTTTTGGCGTGATCACCTCCACAGAAAGGAGGAAGCAGAAAGGAAGAGTGGAAGCGATGCAGGGAGGAGAGGGTTAATGAATGGTGTGCATTTCCAGGTGAGGTAGGAGGAGGGGAGATTGGGAGCACTCTCAGGTGTATGGACCATACAGCCAAATGTAAAACTTAAAACTGCAACAAATGTTAAAGAAAATGTAGGAGAAAATCTTGGTGGTATTGGGTGAGGCAAAGATTTCTTAGATATGACAATAAAAAAGCACAATCTATAAAAGGAAAGATTGATACGTTGGACTTCATCAAAATTTAAAATTTCTGCCCTTTGAAAGACTATCAAGAGAAAGAAAACACAAGCCACATGCTGGAGGAAATAATTGCAAAGTATGTATGTGATCAAGGACTTGTATTTAGAATACAAAATGAACTCTCAAAACTCAATAATAAGAAAATAAACAACCCAATAAAAACAATAGGCAAAAGCTTTGAGCAGACAGTTTATTAAAAAAAGATAGATGATGCCAATGATGCTCAACATCATTAGGGAAGTGCAAATTAACATCGCAACGACGTACCACTGTGTATCTATTTGAGTGATTAAACTCAAAAAGACCAATTATACCAAGGATTGGCAAGGATGTGGAGGAAGTGGAACTCTCTTACACTGCTGGTGGTGATGCAAATGGTATAGCCATTTCGGAAAACAGTTTGGCTGTTTCTTAAAAAGTTAAACATATACCTACCATATGTTCTAGCCTTTTCCAGGTATTTTCCCCAAAGGAAAGAAAAAAAGCGTATGTCCATACAATGCTTGTACGTGAATGCTTACGGCCACTTATAATCTCAAAAAATCATAACAAGCCTTTCCAGAGTCCTTGCACAAGTGAACGGATAAACCATGGTGCATCCACACATGGAGCACAACTCGGCAGTAAGAAGGAAGGAATGTGGACACACACAACACCCTCGAAGCCCCTCTAGAGAATTATGCAAGGTGGAAGAAGTGCATACTTCTTCTGCATTCCATTTATATAAAACTCTAGAAATGGCAAATGAATCTATTGTGACAGAGAGCAGATTCAATGTTGGCCTAGAAAATGGAAGGGGACAGAGAAATTACTAAGGAGCACACGAGAAAACCTGCGAAGATGACAGATAGACGCATTCATCCATGATCATAATTGTGATGATGGTGTCATGAGTGCAGGCCAATGTCAAACTGATCACATTGTACCACACACTGGTGGGCTTTAACAGCAGACATTTATTTCCTCACAGTTCTGGAGGCTGGAAGTCCAAGATCAAGGTGTGGGCAGGGTTGGTTTCTTTAAGGCCTCTCTCCTTGGCTTGCAGACGGCCGCCTTCTCCCTGTGTCTTCATATCATCTTCCTTCTGTGAATGTCTGTGTCCTAATCTCCTCTTCTTACAAGGATACCAGTCAGACTGGATTAGGCCCACCCTCATGACTGCATTTTAACTTAATCCCCTCTTTACAGTCCCTATCTCCAAATATACAGTAGTCACATTCTGACATACGGGGGTTAGGGCTCCAACATATGGATTTTGAAGTGAAAGGATTCAGCCTATAACAAACCATGTTTTCCATTTATAGTTCAGCACTTACCATACAGCTGATTTAGACATAGACAAATTCCTTTTAGGATATTCTGGTTATGTGAATTACATGACTAGTAGAAGAGAGATTTTCTTGAATTAGCAATTCTATGACACTACCAAAAAGGTAGAGCTGAACACCTAAAAGACACACACACTGACAAGAGATAAACAGGAAAAAGGAAACGTGATCTTTCTGTGGGGCGGGGTTAGAGATGTAAATAAAGTTCTGGAAGGCATTCATTCCAGTAACATGCAATAAGAGTGAGAAAAGATACGTGATCAGGAAGTAGCTTTTTCTTTATCCTCAGGTAGGGTTTTACCATCAAGCTGCTTGTGTGGACCCACATGAGGATTTTGTTTAGTCTGGTTGAGGCCTGTCGGTCCCCACCGACAGAGAGACAGCCCAACCCCCAAAGGGCAGTCCTGACTTTGAGACTTAAACAAAGGGCAGGTTTCCAGGCAGAGCTTCTTCCTTGCTGTGGGGCCAAACTGGCAGCTGCCGTCTCTGCAAGCCCCATTTTCAGTCGGTGCCAAGGGCAGGAAATTCAAGCCAGAGTCAGGCAGGTGGGGCCTCAGGTGTGGTGGGAAACAGGCTGAGCATCTGACAACCAGCCTGAGGCCCAAGGGGAGACCTTTGAAAAGTCCTAAGTCTAGTTCAAACACTGACGTGTACTTTTACTCAAATAATCAAACAAAGCTCAATTTCGAACTTGTACGCATTCTTAAATTCCAAAGCAATCCCACTGGGCTTGTGATGAAAATGCTCTCTTTGGGGTGAGACCCTTGGACTTGTGTGTGGAATTGGGGAGTTAGCAAAAAGAGCAAATATCTTAACCTGGGTGTGGGCTGAAGTCTTTGTGAACTGACACTGCAGGTAAGAGACAGACTCACCCTCTTGGCTGTTACATAAACACCCCAACCTTGTACTATACCCAAAAAAATCATAGTCATTTTTCCAAAGGTTTCTTTAAAAGTAAAGGTAAATTACTAGCATTTTGTTAAATGTCTGACAGTCTTCCCATACCTGACACTGATGCGGACATAGGAGGAGCAGAGGACCTGCCGTGTCCCTGCTTTGGAAAAGTAACTCTGCCCTGTCTAGACCTCCTTCATATGCAATGGCTGCTGCTGGGTCATTGATTTAGGTCTAAACCCTTACGCAGTACATTAAGAGTCAGAAGGTCCTACGTGGTATTTGAGCAGGACTTAAGCTCACATGAGCAACCAAAGAATTATGAGTTTAAGGATTATTATTGATAATAATTAGGTAGGCCATTTGATGAATATCTATTGCATGTCATGCACTATAGGCATATGTATATATGTGTATGTATATACATACTGTCTCATTTAATTCTCATAATCTTAAGAAGTAGATAATAATATTTTCCATTTTACAATCAAGAAAATGAAAATCAGGGAAATTTCTTGCCTAGGGACACACAAATCTTCAGTAACAAAGCTCAATTCAGACCTAGATTTGTCTGATTTCAAAATCCATACTCTTTCCACCACTTCTGGCTTTTTCTGAAAGAAGCCCTAAAACACATTAATATTTGGGCCTCTATTTCGGTTTTGTTATTATCCTCCCTCCCAAATAGAGAGAGGATAACCTGTACAGGGAGTCTGTAGGTAATCTTGGTATGTCTATTTAGATCGTAAGGTCCTTAATATGAAAAGATTGGGTCTTTTTCTGGCTTTTTCTTAACAGAATATACAAATTTATACATCAGAAATGTTACTTGAAAGTCTATACCTGACTGAAGAGTCTTGCACCAAGAGCAAGCTGCTGGTTTTCACAACGTAATATTGTTATTACATAAGATGGTACCATGGGAGGAAGCTGGGAGGTGGAGTACATAGGGATTCTCTGCAACTTATGATTGCCACCTCTTGTGCATCCTAAACTAGTTCCAAATAAAAGTATGTTTTGCTTGTCCTTGATGATGGTAAGAAGGCGCACTGTGGTGGTATGAAATAGACAGAATCAGGCAAGTCGGGTCCTGGGTTCTAAAGCTGCTCCGTCAATAACTAGCTGTGTGGCTTAGCACAAGCAACCTGTCCAGCTGAGGCCTAGCAGAGTCCAGATGGCATGCAAGTCCCATGGTAGCATCAAGAGTCATGATTTCTGGCCAGGCGTGGTGGCTCACACCTGTAATCTTAGCACTCTGGGAGGATGAGGCGGGTGGCTTGCTCGAGGTCAGGAGTTCGAAATCAGCCTGAGCGAGACCCCGTCTCTACTAAAAATAGAAAGAAATTAATTGACCAAGTAAAAATATATATACAAAAAAATTAGCCGGGCATGGTGACGCATGCCTGTAGTCCCAGCTACTCGGGAGGCTGAGGCAGGAGGATTGCTTGAGTCCAGGAGTTTGAGGTTGCTGTGAGCTACGCTGAAGCCACGGCACTCATTCTAGCCTGGGCAACAAAGTGAGACTCTGTCTCAAAAAAATAAAAAAGAGTTATGATTTCTGTAATTTCCAAACAGTAAGTTCCAGACGTCCACTCTAGGAAGCCAGAGTGAAGGCACACATCTAATGCACTCTCTTCCCAAACACACTAAAACTACAGTGAAGAGATGTTCTAAACATCATGCTCCATGAGGACAGGCAGGACAGGAGAGGAGGCAGTGGTGACAGAGTTATAGAAGCTACCCAGCTTCTACAGTGACGAGGGAGGGATACATGACTTCCCAGGCCTGGAGTCGGCAACTGATTACGCTAAGGATGAACCAGTTCACTACAGACTCTTCAAAATCTCGGGAACCAAGAGCACCAGGTACCTCTGGAAGTGGAGAGGCAAAGAGCGTGGTAAAAATAAAGATTGGGTGAAAACCCCCAGAGACACACATCTTTAGGCTCCCCCTGACACTGTGTCACAGGGAGTCTGCTTTTCCTCACGCTTCATTGTCAAGAGATTTCACTCTCTTAAGAGTGCAAGACAGAAGCCTCTGGACTTGGAAGCTGAGAGCGCCATGCTAAAACCAAGAAGATGAAATGACTCACACACAGTGGTAAGGCCCCTCAGCCTTCATCCCCTGCTTAGCTCCCAGGGGACTGATAGCCAGATCTTCAGGAGACAAGCAGGAGACTAAAGTTCTGCTCCAGAGAATCTGACTAGCCCAAGAGAAATCATCCAAAGATATTGAAATGAGGGTTGCTCAACAAATGGTCCACCCAGCCAGCTCGCTCCACAGCGAGACTCACAGACAACAAACCCTGCCTTGATGTCAGAGCTTCCACTTAGCTTTTTGGTTCTCAACTCTTTTTCATGAGGATAGTTTCACAACAAACTGAAGGAAAGAGCAACTTGGCGTCTACACAGGGAGAAGAAAACTTTTTCCAAAATAAGTAATATCCTCAGAGAGATGACAGAGGCTCCTATAAAAAGAACAGAGTGCCATTAAAAAGAAGAAGAAGAAACACGCAGAGAATGACAACAACAACAAGAGCTCTTGAGAATTAAAAACAGGAGCACACAGATGACAAATTAAATAAAGAGGCTGGAAAATCAAATTGATGGGAAGTATCCCAGAAACTAGAACAAAGACAAAGAGCTGGAAAATGAAACAAAAAATAGCATGAGTCTGGGAGGCCTGACATTTGGATAACGGAAGGAGGCCCAGAAAGAGAGAAATGAGAAATAGAAGGAAAACCAACAACAAAGTTATTCAAGAAGTTTACCCAGAACAGGGAGACATGCGTTTCCAGCATGAAAGGGCCCACGAAGTACCCAAGACAGTGGATGAAAATAGAGTCACACCAAGGAACATCACTGAGTGATTTCTAAACGCTAGGGACAAAGGAAAGACCCTATGGGTTTTCATAAAGATAAAATAAGTCATCATAAGGATCAGGAAACACACTGACTTCAGACACTTAAAAGCAAACAGACAGGCAGGGCGCAGTGGCTCACACCTATAATCCTAGCACTCTGGGAGGCCAAGGCGGGTGGATTGCTTGAGCTCAGGAGTTCGAGACCAGCCTGAGCAAGAGTGAGACCCCATCTCCAATAAAAATAGAAAGAAATTAATTGGCCAACTAAAAATATATAGAAAAAAATTAGCCGGGCATAGTGGCGCATGCCTGTAGTCCCAGCTACTCGGGAGGCTGAGGCAGAAGGATCGCTTGAGCCCAGGAATTTGAGGTTGCTGTGAGCTAGGCTGACACCACGGCACTCTAGCCCAGGCAACAGAGTGAGACTCTGTCTCAAAATAAAATAAAAATAAATAAAAGCAAACAGACAATGCACAGAGGTCCCAGTTCTGGGTAGAATGGCAAGCACACACTCCACCTGTCCTCTCCCATGAACTGCACTTATAACACCTGGGCAGGATGATACAGAAGCTGTTTGAAGACTTTATTTTATTTTATTTTTTTGTTTTTGAGACACAGTCTCACTTTGTTGCTCAGGCTAGAGTGAGCGCCATGGCGTCAGCCTAGCTCACAGCAACCTCAGTCTCCTGGGCTCAAGGGATCCTGCCTCAGCCTCTCGAGTAGCTGGGACTACAGGCATGTGCCACCATGCCCGGCTAATGTTTTCTATACATTTTTATTGGTCAATTAGTTTCTTTCTATTTTTAGTAGAGACGAGGTCTCACTCAGGCTGGTTTTGAACTCCTGACCTTGAGCGATCCACCTGCCTCGGCCTCCCAGAGTGCTAGGTTTTCAGGCTTGAGCCACTGCACCCAGCCTGTTTGAAGACTTTAAAAAGTAAATCTTAATAGTAGCAGGCAGATTGAGGAAGAAGACCAAGATGCAAAGTACCACCAAAGGAGCCATGAGTATCATTTTTCCTCTGGAATACTGGAATACTCTAGCCTGTACTCAAGGAAGTGTGACAGCAACGGCAGCAATAACTTGCAGTGCCTAAAAATTGGAATATTAATCGGCCACTAAAAGGAACAAATTATTGATTCATGCAACAGCAGAGATGATGTAGATGCATTTTGTTAAGTGAAATAAGCCAGATGCAAAAGACCATCGTATGACTCCATTCATATTACATTCTGGAAAAGGCCACTACAGGAACAGAAAACAGATCAGTGATTGCCAACAGATGGGGCTAACGACAGGAGACAGCAATGAGAGAATTATTCTGACAGAATTATCCCAGGATTGAAGGCAACAGTAAATATCATGCTCCACCAATGGGGCTTTCCCCATCTCTCCTTTCCCTTGGGCCTCACTATTCCCCAAAACACAATATTGAACTTAGCCTCTCTATGTTCAAGTGAAAGAACAGTTGCACACCTCTAACTTGAAATCAAAAGCTAGAAATGATTAAGCTTAGTGAGGAGGGCATGTCCAAAGCTGAGATAGGCTGAAAGCTGGGCCTGTTATGCCAAACAGCCAAGTTGGGAAGGCAAAGGAAAAGTTCTTGAAGGAAATTAAAAGTGCTACTCCAGTGAACACACAAACGATAAGAAAGCAAAACAGCCTTATTTATTTCTGATATGGAGAAAGTTTGAGTGGTCAGGACGGAAGATCCAACCAGCCACAACGTTCCCTTAAGCCAAAGCCTAATTCAGAGCAAGGCCCTAACTGTATTCAGTTCTACAAAGGCTGAGAGAGGCAAGGAAGCTGAAGAAGAAAAGTTTGAAGCTAGCAGACGTTGGTTCATGAGGTTTAAGGAAAGAAGCCACCTCTATCACAAGTTACCAGAAGATCTAGGTAAGATTATCGATGAAGGTGGCTACACTAAACAACAGATTTTCAATATAGACAAAACGGCCTTATTTTGGGAGAAGATGACATCTTAGACTGTCATAGCTAGAGAGGAGAAGTCAATCTCTGGCTTCAAAGCTTCAAAGGCCAGGCTGACTCACTTTTTAGGGGCTAATGCAGCTAGTGATTTTAAGTTGAAACCAATGTTGATTTATCATTAGAAAACTCATAAGGCTCTTAAGAATTATGCTAAATCTATTCTGCTTGTGTTCTACAAATGGAGCAACAAAGCCTGGATGACAGCACATCTGTTTACAGCATGGTTTATTGAATACTTTAAGCCAGCTATTGAGACCTACTGCTCAGAAAAATAATTCCTTTCAATATATTACTGCTTATTAACAGTGCACCTGGTCACCCAAGAGCTCTGATGGAGATGTACAAGGAGATTATTGTTGCTTTCATGCCTGCTAACATATCATCCATTCTGCAGCCCGTGGATCAAGGAGTCATTTCAACTTTCAAGTCTTATCATTTAAGAAATACATTTCATACGGCTGTAAATGCCACAGTGATTCCTCTGATGGGTCTGGGGAAAGTCAATTGAAAACCTTCTGGAAAGGGTTCATCATTCTAATGCCATGAAGAATATTCATGTTTCATGGGAGGTCAAGATAGTAACATTAACAGGAGTTTGGAAGGAGTTGATTCCAACCCTCATAGATGACTTTGAGGGTTCGAGGCTTCAGTGGAGGAAGTATCTGTAGATGTGGTGAAAATAGCAAGAGAACCAGAATTAGAAGTGGAGCCTGAAGATGGAACTGGCAATCTCACGATAAAACTTGAGTGGGTGTGGAGTTGCTTCTTATAGGTGAGCAAAGAGAGTGGTTTCTTGAGATGGAACCTACTCCAGGTGAATATGCTGTGAACACTGTTGAAATGACAACAATGAAATTTGTGTGACCCACTTTATTAGGACAGTCACTTTATTGCAGTAGCATGGAACTGAGTCCACAACATCTGCAAGGTATGCCTGTACATATATTTCCTCGCTCTATCTGCTAAGAGAGCCTGAGCGATGACATGCCGCAGCAATGAGCACACATCTAGTGCCCAGATGTTCGTCTCTAAATGCTATTCTCCGTTAAAACGAACCAGGCCTCTTTGAAGAAGTAGTTGGTCGATTGCAGCAGGGAAAACAAGATGAGCCTGGAGTATCTTGCAGTGCCACCAAGTAAGAAAGTGCTCAAAAAAGGAATGGAGGCACAGGATTGAAAGGACAGAGGAACCACACCAAGAGCTCCCAATGGCCAAAGCTGGAACCACTTTCACATACAAGATAAATGACAATATAATTAGACCATAGTGCATAGGATAAAATAAGCACTCGTGAGTCCATGCTGATATGAAATAAATAATTGGATGAATAAATAAACAAGAAGGGACAGCTCTTCCTTACAGAATAATTCCAATGAATAAATATAGAAGAAACAAGGAAAATACAAAATCCCCATTAGGACACCACAGTAATAATTGCTGCCAGCAAGACTCACCAATGGATGCTGCCAATTAGTGGGCAACAGTTTGAGGAGAAACAGGATAGTTGCATAGTCTAACAGTGTCTCCCTCAAGATATTTATTACCCGAAATGGGAAATATGATGACTTTACAGCAGACTAGCCCAGCCACTTAATCAAGTGAGCAAGGTAAACATCAGCAGTAATAAGAATTACAGACATCATGAATTCTTTGATATGATACACTGGGAAGAGCACATCATTTATGTGGTATCCTTGCTGAAAATTCACCAGAAATCAACAAAGGAACCCAAATAGAGGGACATTCTACAACATAGCGGACTGCTGTTCTTCAATAGCGACAAAATCATGAACCACAAGGAAAGACTGGGAACTTGCACTGATTAGAAAAGATTAAGATAAATAACCAAGTGCAATGTGGGATCCTAGCTTGGATCCTGGAACAGAAAAAAGATGTTAGTGGAAAAACTGGTCAACTCCAGATAAACCTGTAGTCTAGTTAATAGTATTGTACCAAAGTTTATTTCTTGGCTTTGATCACTGTACTGTGGTAATGCAAGATATAAACCTTAGGGGAAGCTGAGTGAGAGATATATGAAAAATCCTCTGTACTATTCTTACTATTCTTTCTACTTTCTTTTCTTTGAGACAGGGTCTCACTCTGTCGCCCAGGCTAGAGTGCAATGGCACAGGCATAGCTCACTGCAGCCTCAAATTCTTGGCCTCAAGTGATCCTCCTGCCTCAGCCTCCCTAGTAGCTGGGATTACAGGTATGTGCCACGACACCCAGCTATTTTTACTTTGCTGTAAAATTATTTTGAAAAAAAATTTTTTTAAAACACATACTATGTTAAAATAAGTCATCTTATGTTCTAAACTGAACTGTCACAGCTAACTTCTAAGATTTATTCTATAATGATGTGGATTTATAAATGTAAATTGCCCCAGAGCTCAATCCTAATGGATAACTCAGCATTGGTGCCTGGGCCAGCTGCCTGGCTCATTCTCCTTGCTCATTTTTCTACATGAGCCAATAGGTTTGGCTGGAATTCCAAGGCCTCAGACTTTGCTGGACTAGAAGGGAGAGGAAGGGGAAGTGAATAGCCACAGGGGTCGAACCTGTTTTCCTGTGCTCTGCTAAGCTGCTGCTGGCTCCCACTCTACAAAGCTAAACCTCTACGGAAGCCACTCTTTCATCATCTCCTAAAGATTACAGAATGATATAGTCTAGGTTGGAACTATACCATCTGTTTATGCCCTCAGAATTTTATAAAACGATCCCCATGTTTACAAATCTGAGCTTACATGTCGCGTTTGTGGAGAAATAACGAAAAGGCTGCCAGGCAGCAGCAAGACTATTCATGTTGGGAAGCTTCTCCAAGCAGAAGCAGGTTAGGTCCTGAAAGCCTGTTCTTAAGTGCACTGTTTGTCATTCCAGTTGCCTTGGAAGGGTTTAAGTTTGCGGCCCTCAGATTTATTTCCACCAAACAGGCGTGTTTTAAAACCAAATGCATGCTCCTCCTCCAACCTCGTGTGTGAACTCTCAGGCATATTTTCCACCAACAAATCCACTTCTTCTGCGTTGAAAATTCCATTGAGACAGATAACATCTGCAAGTATTGTAAGAATCTCCTTAGCAGCTTCATGTCCACCACCCCACTGCACTCTAAAGCCAGGCAAATTCAAAGGGGCCTTATATAGAGGAGATATCCATGGCTTGGCGTAAACATTTCATCACTCCCAGCCTCTGAGTCTTCAAGCAGCTAGCCTTCTCCTCCGAGGAGCTGGTAGATTCTGCTGGTGCGGAGCTTCGAGCCATGGCACGTCAGGTCCTTCGGTAAATTTAGCCTAGCACTTGTCCTATCTCTTGCTCATTGTGGTTGACTACAGAGGCGAGGCAGTTTTTATATATTACACAACTAACCTTCCTACTGTTGAGTGACTTGGTCCATACACAAGGGTAGCGTTTACTGCCTTTTTGCTTGTTTCCATTTTTAAAAAATTATCTCGTTTGCAATTGAATACGTTAGTAAACCCTTTCATGGACATGATGGGGTTAAATATATTTGTAAAACACTCCAGTGCCCAGTACCTGTGGAACAAACACCCCTGAGGCCAAGAAGCCTGTGGCCAAGATCCTGACCCCAGTTGGTGGTGGTGGGCAGTGTCCCCAGGAGAGCACAGCTTTGTCAATAACCATGGAAGTTCTCAAGGAGAAGGCATCTGTGCTTCCCATATAGAGCAAGAAGAAAAGATGCTAAAGTTGATGTTTAACACACTGCTTCAAGATCAACAAACCAAGAAGTTGATACAATTATCTGGAGAATTTGGGCAGAAATCTATTGTCTACATCATGAAAAAAAGAATCAAAGATTTGTCCAGAAATTTTAAAAATGGGTTACACTGGTTAAGCACTTGCTATGTGTTGAGTGCATGCATTATCATTTAGTTCTTAGAATAACTCTACAATATAAATATTATTATTGTATGTTACAAATAAAGAAACAGAGACACAAATAGGTGAAGTAACTTGTCCAAGGTCACACAGCAAATCAGGGGGTGAGCTAGGATTCAAATCTGGATCTCTGACTACAGAGCTCCCAACTACCAACCAAAGTTTTCAGTAACCATCTCAGTCTCAGGTTAACTCTGACTGTAGAGAAATGAGTGTGTGGCTACACTTGAACATATTACCTTTTTCCTCACAATATTCTCATCCAAGAGGGTTGGCAGGGTGAGCCCTTAGAACACTCCCACTGTTGGGTCACCCCTGTATGACAGTCAAAAGCCACTCTGCCGCCTGACTCTATGTTTTCAGAGTCAACAGAACTGGAAGCTGATGGTGGCAGAGTCTGTTGACAGAGCTCAAACAGTGACTCTTAACCAGGGGCAATTTGGTCCTTCAGGGGACATTTGGCAATATCTGAAGATATTTTTGATCATTACAAGTTAGGTGGGTGTAGGGGTGGGGGAGTACCGGGTAGCAGCCAGGGTTGCTGCTAAACATCCCATAATGCACAGGCATGGCCAGGTGTAGTGGCTCACGTCTATAATCCCAGCACTTTGGGAGACCCAGGCAGAAGGATCACTTGAGGCCAGCATGGGCAACAAACAAGACCCTATCTCTATAAATAATAATAATGATAATAAATTAAAAATTAAAATTAAAAAAAGTACAGGCAGCCCCCCCCCCAACCTCCAGTCTGGCATCAAATGTCAGTGATGTTGAAGTTGAAAAACCCTAAGCTAAAGGAATCAGTAATGTTCTTTAGCCTTGTCCACAGGCTGGCCCAGGTTGAAGAATCACAGATACTGCACTTAAGAAACAGTATCAGATGGCTTATCTCTTCTGGAAGAGGAGATGTTGCTGCTTGCTCTTGGGCTTTTCCATCCAGCTAATTAGTGCATTTAGAAAGTGTCTGGACTGACAGCCTCCTTTCCCCCACAAAAAGCACGCTGGTAAGTCTTTCCAAATTCAAAGTACTGTCCTGACAAGCTGAGCAGGTGATTCAGCAAAGGTGAGTCTTTCTGCGGTGTGTGGGCCATAAAGGCAAAGGCATGTGGCATGTTTCAGAGACAGTCAATGGGGCGGTGTGCTGAGAGTGAAGTGTGGCATTGATGAGTGCAAGGGGCATCACAGCAAAGCCAGGAAAGACCATCATCATCAGATGGGGGGACAGCAGAACTTTAAAGCTGGTCAGGGGATCCTATCGGCTCCACTCCCTAATTACTATGGCAGACCATGAGATCATGTTCTGCAAGAACGGAGGTAAAGAAAGGGGAGCTTTAACCAGATACTGCTACGAATAAAGTCAGCTCTACTCTAGAAACAAAAACAAGATGCCCAGCATTTGCTTCACGAAAAGTTGAAGGTCAGAGTTCTGCCACGAAGGCACCAGCCGGGGGAGGCTGACACACCTGGCTTTAACTTCCCACTCAGAACCACTCTCGCCCTGTGTAGGCAGGAAACATCTCTCTGAGCTCCGGTTTCTCATTGGCAGGCAGGAGCAGTAGAAAGAGCCACTTCACAGGGTCGTCCCCAGAAGCAAGGGGTGTGATGCGTGGAATCCATGCCTGGACAGAGTGCTGTGCACGAAAGGGGTCTGGAGTACGAACCAGGTCCCTGTCCTGCTCTCCTTCTGCCTTCCCCTGCACCAGGTTTCCCCGTGCTGGCTGCCGGGAGGAACCCTTCCTGGGCTCACTCCTGCAGTCCCAACAGAGGCTTTTTATTAAATGGAATTTACCCTGACAAATTAATTGTTCCATAGGAGATGTCCAGGTAAGCAAGCTCACCTCAAACAAGTGAAGGAGATCAGGAAATTACACCGCAACATATGACTCCTTAGTGTAAAGAGTATTTTGAATTAAAGGCCTTTAGAGATCAACAGGTGATAGAAAGGGCTTTCCCTCTATCTGCATAAAACCAGACGGACACATCCAAAAGAACAATTGCCTTTCCTTCCCCTGCCAGTTAGCTCACTATATTGCAGGAAAGAAGATCAAGAATGCAACCAGAGCTGGCCCAACCCATTTTAAAGATAATACCTGTCTCTCAGGTTAACTTAAATTTCCAAAGAGAATCATTTACAAGTTAATCTGTTTCCCCCACTCTTCATTCTCCCTAATATCTATTCATCCTCCCTAATAACAATTTATTGCCACTCAACAGAATTACCTACATTCCTCGTCTCCCCTCCCCTCTAAATTGCAAGTATACAAAGTTTTGGACCCCACTGGGAAACTGGGTAATCACTCTGTGATTCCCTCCATAAGCATGGTAAGGTAAATAAATTTTCTTATTAATCTGCCTTATTGTGGATTGATCTTTCAGCAAACCTTCTGGGGCAAAGGAGAAATTTCCCCTCACTTCCACACAAGCATCTTAGAATTCTCTAGAACCCAGAAAATGGCTCCTTGCAATACATTTATTATGAACCCGGGGTCCCCAGCAGCAGATTTACCATGAAGCTGACGAAAATGAAACTTCAGGCCTCTCACTTCACTGGTCCTCTAGGAGGCCCAAGCCAGGGCCCCAGCATCATGTTCCTACAATCGCTTGCTATGATATACTTTGCAAGGGTAAGAGACTCCACTGTTTCAGATCGCTGCCTCTTTCAACTTTGACTTCCCTTTGACCATATTCCCCTCCTTTGGGTGGCTTTGGAATGACCATGGGCATTTTCAAGATCTGGCTAAGGAATCTGAGTTAGAGCTACCTTCGGTTTGGGTAGATTACAATGATGCAGTCACTTCCACACAGCTAAGCTACTACTGCTGTCTGATCTGGAATAGAAAAGGTTTCCAGGAATATTCCTACAGCCCACGGTGCGAATCATTCCGCCTGGAGTTGTGAAGGCCCAGACCCAGGTATCACATCACCACATGAGCGTGTTCCTGCCACATCTGGTGCTGGAGGTATTGTGGGCCAGGGGAGCAGAAACAAGAGATGAAATAGACAGGGCCCCACACAAGTCTGGGGCAAAGATTTCCACTCGTCGATCTTCTACAAGTGCAGGCACACTTAACATTAATCACTGCTCAAGACGAAAATTCTCTCCTTTCAGGAACACAACAGGCCATCAAAAAATATATGACTCAAAATGCAGCATAAAAAGGATTTTAGAGGTGTGTTCATCAGTTAATAATAATGTTTTTCTAAATTTAATGACACTGTAATACCTAATTTTGTATATATAATTTTATATTCTCTTCCTTCCAAAAGGCCCTCCAAATTGTATAAGTTCAGGCCTTACAAAACCCGAGTTCACGCCTTTGGGTCACTTACTAAACACACTTTTCCTGTAGCTTTTTGAAGAGGGTAGGATGGAGAAAAAGCAAAGAGAGAGATAACTAAACCCCCTAACTAAATTTCCTGAAATAATTATACTTCAGAGATATAGTGAAATTCTTTGCATGTTTCTTCTTTCTGAAAAGAGCTAAATGACATAAGATTAAAAGACTCCAGACCACACCAGTGGGTTTTCTGGTAAGGCTGAATCTGTATTACACAGTGCTTTTGGAAAATACTTGTTACACAGTGTGAAATAAAACGCACCTAGGGTTTTTTGGGTTTTTTTAAAATGTCAGTTTTCTGCTTTCATCTGTACTTTATCCCTTCACTCCAGCAAAGATCCTAAAGTCTTCATTCACGCCCACTATTGTCATTTCTACACTGAAATCAAACAAACTGGATAATTACAGTTTTTGAAAGCACTAAGAAACACTAAGGGCAAGTCAGAGAAAGTGAAAGAACTTTTCTCTACACTCAAACCGCTGAACAAGGGAACACTGAGGTAGTCAGAGTCCTTGCAGTTTCTGTTCTTACCGCAGAAAGACTTCAAGAAGCCGCATTCTGGATGTTGTTTTTCATTTTAACGAAAAGTTTAGAAGTGCCCACGACCCCCAGCCCCCAGCTCCATCGACCCAGAAGCATTAATTTCATAAGGAAGAGAAAACTTGGCCTTCTGCTAAACTCAGACCGGAGCAAGCCTGCATTTCCCAGCGCTAGGACCCAGCGCCAGGCCGGCGGCCCCTCCATCTGGCTTGGGGACTCAGCCGGGGCTGCAGCCGCCCTAGCCTCCTCCAGGTTTGGAAAAGGCGGCTAAGCTGGGCAAGTTTGGAAAGTTCTGGGAGAGGAATGAAAGGAGGGAGGGCTTGTTGGCGCTTTTCCTTTCCGTGTAAAGCACTTAGCAAGAATCAGACACCCCACCCACCCTGTCTACCTTCTGGTGCAGTCCTGGTTGTTTTATGAAAACAGAGTTCGTGTCTTTAAAACCCGCATTTTCTCCCCGGGAGTCAGCGTTAGTTAGTTAATGAGTGCCAGCCTGTTTCTGCGTCAGAGCGCCATGTGACCTGCACACGTGACTTGGAGCCGGCTGCGGTTGTTACTTGTATGTGAATAAGAAGATCAAGCTTATTATTGCAGTGAAAGCCTGTGGAACTCGTCAGTGCAACGTGATTCCCCGGCGAGTTACACAACGCGCTGTACAGCCTGGTCTTCCAGTGGCTCAAGGAGTTGTTTTCTAAGGGACCTAAAACTAAACAGGGTTTTCTGTGTTTTCCAAAGTGAGAGTCCATTTTCTCTTTGGAAAATCTATGATGATCCTGGAAAAAGACAAAGCCCAGTTTCTCCAAACCATGTTAGTCTTTTTGGTACAATAAGGTACAAGTATTGCTCAGCACAGAAATAAAGACAAAAACAGTAGGTGCAATACCCTTTTCAAATAAAGATTCAAGATTGATTTTTATCTTTGACTAGTTCCCCTTTTCCCTCCCTTGAAAGTCTTCAAAATTTGCTCTTTTCTACATATAAAAAATGTACACTGAAAATGACATTTTTAAATTTAAATTTTAAATGGCATGTTCATTTTGTGATTTTTTTTTTGCCCCGCCCCATAGGTTTCTAGGACATAAATAAACTTTTATTCTCTGCACACCCTGTTAAGGAGAGCTCAGAAGGATTAGTCTTTTCATAGGTGGGAAGAGGTGGATGTCCATTTGCAGGTTAGGGTGTATGCGTACATATGTATGCAAATATATGCAGATATGCCACAAGAGGGTTTTTATCCCTCCTAAGAAGGTGATATCCTTATCCTGCACATTTTAATATTGCTCCCCTTCTTCTAATGCTCCTAAGACTTCCTGCCGTATTTTGCTTTCTCCCACCTCTAAGGGTGGTCTGCCTCTTAGTCTTCAGAGGACTCAATCACTGGAGAAAAACAAGGGAGGAACATTAGCATTGGTTATCTCTGATGAGTTATCCAGTAACCACATAGCCAGCGAGTTATCTCAGCCCAAGCCTCAGTGCCTGCCCTGAGCTGTGCATTCACTTATTACACAAATACTGACTGTCTTCTCTGCCTGATGCGATTGCAGGTGCCAAGGATGCAAGGCTGAGCAACAGAGAGGAAGCCCTGCCCTCCTGGAGGCTCACTCTAGGGAGGGAAAGTCACCTCCAAGAAGCCAAGAGCCGGGCTGGCAGGGTTGGGAGAATGGGAAGGCGGGAGCAGCGTGGGAGACTGCCCTCTGCACTACCAGCGTGGCCACGACAACCAAGGCCCTTCTCCCCCGGCCACTAAGGACTAATTAATCTACCAGCTGATGCTTTGCAAACAAGAGTTGAGTCTTTGCTGGTAGATACAGGTGAGGTCTTGTTTCTTAGACACCTCCTCAGTCAGCACCGAGGAGTGTGTCTCCGTCTCCCCCCACCCCACCTTTCTGATCCAGCACAGACAAGAACTTTTGCAGGGGTCCTCAAACTTCTTAAACAGGGGGCCAGTTCACTGTCCCTCAGACCGTTGGAGGGCCGGACTATAGTTTAAAAAAAACTATGAACAAATTCCTATGCACACCGCACATATCTTATTTTGAAGTAAAAAAATAAACGGGCAAAAACACCGGCATGTGGCCCGAGGGCCGTAGTTTGAGGACGCCTGGTATAGAGGCTCATTGTGGCTGTCAGCACGACTAAAAATACAGCACAGTTACTCTGGAGTGATCACTCTGTGAACTATGATCAAAACATCGCACAGACGGCGTTCCAGCCAGAGTGTCAACACCTTTCCCCTCCCTGTTTCTCCATAGCCAGCCTTTGGGGGACACCTGAATGACTCTGGCAGGAGCTCGTGACCAGAGGGCCAAGGTGCAGCCGTGGGCAGCCTTCCAAAGGATAGCATGCCGCCGACACTGCTTGTATTCCTCGCTGAGAGACCGGTGTGGGGCCTTCCCTGCTTTGACAGAGCCTAATGCGGGGCTGTGAATGAACAGAGAGCGAAAGTGTGTTCTGAAATTGGCAGAGCTTCTCACATCCTGAGTGAGATCTGGCCAGGGGTCAGGAAGCGGGAGGCTGAAGGAAAGGATGCAGCTATCACATTCTTAGTGAAATCTTGATTGGATTTCTTTTAGATGTTCAGTCGATACTCTTCCCTATAGACATGTAGACCACACCAAAGAAAAGGCAGACGGGAGGCTTGAACAAAAGTCAGAAAGCAGGCGCAGTGCATCTGCCGGCGGAGGATGGTCCTATATGCAAGGAGCATTGCCTCAGAGAAGGTCCTTGGCATCTGTCTGATAAAGAGTAGATATCAGACTTTCCGCCCAGATGTGGCCCCAACCCTGACCTATGCATCGAAACGAGTGGCAGCTCAGGCTGGAGGCAGGGACGGCACAGAAACTAAGCATGAGGGTATACTGTGTTTTAAAACAGATCTCTTCTCCCAGCCTATCTCAGTAACACTTCCCATAGTCCCTTGTTTTCCTGAGACAGTAACTGCCATCTTCCCTCTGTGGATGGGGAATCTACGGCAGAAGCTTGGTAATGGGCCCAGAATCAGTAAGTGCTTAGGAAATCAAAGACTAAAAGTCATGTTTTCTGCAGGCTCACCTCTTACAAAGACCTGAGCCACCAAGAGTGTTAGAATGGTACAGATGCTATAGAAAACAGTATGGCGGGTCCTCAAAAAATTAAACAGAGTTATCCTATGATCCAGCAATCCCATTTCTGGGTATATAGCCAAAAGACTTCAAAGCAGGGACTCACACAGATATCTGTACAACCATGTTCATAGCAGCATTATTCATAATAGTCAAAAGGTGGAAACAACCCAAGTGTCCACAGATGGATGAATACACAAAATGTGGTATATACCTATAATAGACTATTATCCAGCCTTAAAAAGGAAGGAAATTCTGGCACATACTTCAACATGGATGAACCTGAAGAAATCTTGCTAAGAGAAAGAAATCTTTCTTGCTAAGAGAAACAAGTTGGTCACAAAAGGGCAAATACCATCTGACTCTCCTTATATGAAGTAGCTAGGGCAGTCTATTCATAGAGACAGAAAATAGAATGGTGGTTATCGGGACCCAGGGAAGGAGAAAATGGGGAGTCAGTGTTTAATAGCCATGGAGTTTCAGTTTGGAAAGATATTTTTGGAGTTCCAGGTAATCTCAAACAATCTTTGCCCTAGAAGTTGTGTCCCGTGTTGCAACTGGCTCCCTGGAATTACCCACCAGTCTGATCCCTTTGGATATCCAAGGGAATGAAATAAAAAGTGGCCGCATACATTGTGATGCCACCTCTCTTGTCCTTGAGCCTGGGTTCTGTGATGCCCACAGCCCAGAGAGGCGAGGTCTCCCCCATCATCAGTCCATTCTCACTCTTATTCAGCTGCCTTGACCGTTGATCTGATTTGCTAGCAAGAGAAATGGTAGCATCTAGGAAGGAAGATACAAGATTAAACTCCAGCTGCTCAACTGCTTTCTACTTCTCCAGTAGAAAATGTTATAGATTTGAGATCAACTTTTTTTGCCTACACTTGTAAGTGCTTTTCTCACCTGTGAGTGGACAGATTTTGCAGAAGATGATGCAAAATTCTGGACAGAGTATTACCACAAGACCTGGGCTTGACGGGTTATAAGGGAGGAAGATCCCAGGAAGCATGAGAGGGGAAAGTGCAGACAGCAAGTTGCAAATGTCCCCTGCCTTGTCTTTATGACTTAACATCCAATAGAATAGTTCATGTTACAAGAAACCATAAAAAATATTCCACAGTCACATAAAGCATGTACTTAATAACGATAAGTAAACATGGTCCTTTGAGTTACTAGAAAAGAAGGAAAACGTTCATTTGGAAAAACCACAGGCCTCCTTGGAAGAAGTTGCACTGGTGGTTAGGATGGCCTCTGTTGTCTGCATTAACGGCTGACAGTCGCCATGAGTAATGCTCTGATCAACCCACAAAGCTGAAATCGGGTTAAACAGAGGAAGGTTCTGCTGTGACTCTCCAGCAAACCTGTCCCCTGCTTCCTCCTTTACCAAGTTAGACCCATGCACAGCCTACAATGAAGAGCCTCAAATGGGCTGAAAACTCTTTAGGAAAAACATGAATGGCAAAGCCTCAAATGAAGACACGACCTAACTTCTCCACCTATCTGCCTCATTGTCACACTACAGGAAAGAGTACTTACTTACCTCTTTGCTTGGCACCTGACAAATGTGCAAATTATTGGCTACCATTATTATTGTCGTTGTTATTTTGGATGTCCCACAGATACAGCAATTATATTTTCCAAGTCCCAAATTAGGAACTTCTGGTGCAAAATGTATACATATACCTAGGCATAGAGCAAGACTATTTCAATCCAAGACGGTCTGGAAAATCCCAGGTTGTGTGTAGCCCTTCTCATGGGCTCACGGTTGACAGACTACTCCCACTTAACTATGACACCTACCCAAGTTCCCAGATCTTTTGGAATACACAAGGGTAGTGGGTTCATCTGACTAATATAAATCCTGGTTGTTGCATTCAATTCAACTCACAAGCACACATTGAGCATGTAAAATATTGAGCAGAGTGCTGTGAGGAATAGAAAAATGAAAAAGAGATGGCTCGTCCCCCAGAAGCTCAAATCATCGAGCAGTGGGGAGGCTGCCAGGCACAGGTACACAAATAACTCTAATTTAAGGCAGACAGCCACGAATGACACATAGAGGTATAAAAAGAAAATGCACTGGGAGTGTGATGGCATGAGAGATTAATTCCTGCAGGGGACAGGGGATGGGAAAGGCCTCATGCCAAGCACAGGGACTGGAGAAGATCGGCTTTGTTATTAGTCACTGATAGCATCTGACCTATGGGTGCCTCTAAGGCTTTTGACAGCAGTTCAAGGTATTTACACTTGATTAAGGCCCAGAAAAAATTGAGTACTCTCTGCCACAAAACTGTGGATAAGACTCCACAGCTAGAGAGCCTGGCCAAGGCCTCATAAGGCCCATTTCTCTAAGCCTAGCCAAGAGAACGATCATGGTGCAAGCCTGGTCCTCATGCTGCCCAGAGAGTTCCATCCATCCCTGCAATTACACACCTCTCAGGGCCTTCCTCCATGATGAAAATGGACCTGTCCTTGAACAAACTAATTAGTGCTAACAGGTAAGGAGAGGTTAATAGATTGTAGATATACAAGCCCCTAGGGGCAGATACTTGGATTTGATGGTAAGGTTTCAGTGTAGGAGCAGAGAGGGAACTATTTTGAGCAGTTTCTGTTCTGCTCATCTCATAACAGGAAGACCATGTCCTTTGCTTGCATGCACAGCTGCCTCCGGGAGAAAACTGTCCCCATCAGGGTGGTGTCCTATGCAGCCATTAATATAAAAGCATGGCTACACCCCTTCAGAAAGCAGGCAAGCTGGCCATAGTGGCACACCCTGTAGTCCCACCTATTTGGGAAACTGGGACGTGGCAGGGTGAGGTGAATCACTTGAGCCCAGGGGTTCTGAGATCAGCCTGTGCAACATAGCAAGACCTCATCTCAAAAACAACAACAAAAAAAGGCAGGCAGAGAGTATTTTGGGGGCCCAGAGACAGCGGCGACAGAACTTCCAAATGAAGGAGCCCACAGCCTTGCCCTACTTCTTATTCCAAAGGTGAGAAGCAGCATCACTTCTTCAACATAAGAAACCAGTGCCTTCTGGGGTTGCTTCTCTGCTACCATCATGGCCAAGTCTGACTACAGAGCCAGCACCTACTTGGGGGCCCTTTTGATACCATCAGAGCTGACGATGGCCATGGGACAAGGAGGCCGGCTTCAGATGTGGATACGGGGCGTTTCCATCTCAGCTTGTCCCAAGCCCTCAATATTCACCAAGTAATCTTCTGACTTGAGTTGTTTCCCAAATAAGTTCTTCTGCCAGAAAGAAAGATGATTCATTCATTCAACAAATATATTGATCTTCTACAACCAGCCAGAATGACTGAATACGCTTTAGTGGGAAAGACAGACAAAGCAATGCAAGAGGTCCCTGTGTGGTGTGCGCTGTGACTGAGGGGCCCAGGATGTGACAGGGTGTGGAAAGACATCTCAGTCAGATGGCCAGTCAGGGAAGCTTCTCCCTGGAAGAGCACTGAATATTAAAGGAAGCTTATAGTTCAGGAGATGAAGTGAAAGAAGGCATCCCAGGACCAGGGGTTGGAGTGGATGAAAGGTTTGGAGGCGTGAAGCAACATGCAACGTCTCCTACCTTAAACAACGACATTGAATTGCCTCTGTTTCTTGAGGGTTCAGGCTGCATAAGTCCATCATGCTGGGACCACATCACCCATCCCAGAGCCACCCGATCTCACAGTTGCAGCCTAGAAGAAGTGGGAAACCAGCCCTGGGGATGCCATAATGTGGCTGTGCCTCGGATGGAGTAAAACAGCACAGGCCTGCTGGGGCACCTGCAGGGTGGCGGGCTGCAGGTGCTAGGTTGAGAAAGAAGGGCTCAGGAATGATTGCAAAGGGCCTCCTGGGCCATGCCAACAAGTTGCCCCATGTCTCCTAGGCACAGAATTGTCCACGCATTAGCAACTTGTTCCCTTCTCAACTTGATGCAGAAAGGCCACATTTAAGCCTAAATAGACATTGCTGAAAGCTTGCCAACGATTCTCATCCCTTTACCTACGTTGGGTATAGGGAGTAGGGAGGCAGTGGGGGGACTATATTAGTACTAAAACCCCCTAGAAATGATAGATAGTTGCACTTTACCTCATCAGCTTTCATCTAAATGAAGGGAAAAATTGGTGGTGGCTCATGCCTGTAATCCCAGCACTCTGGGAGGCCAAGGCAAGAGGATTGCTTGAGGCCAAGAGTTCAAGACCTGCGAGCAACATAGGGAGACCCTGTCTCTACAAAAAGAGGAAAAATTAGCTGGGCATGGTGTGGTGTATGCCTGTAGGCCCAGCTACTGGGAAAGCTGAGAGGCAGGAGGATATCTTGAGCCCAGGAGGAGTTCGAGGCTGCAGTGAGCTATGATCATGCCGCTGCACTCCAACCTTGGCAACGGATCAAGATCCTGTCTCTAAATAAATACGTAAATATACAAATAAGTAAATAAATGGCTTCTCACTCCCCTTTACTCTTAAAACTTACTGTTGGCTCCCTTATGTACCTGAGGTTAGAATTCCGGATAAGTAGGTGATATATCTCTGTTCTAGTGCAAGGGGAGAGCTCACTTCTCAACTCTCAACTCCAAGATAAACATGCTGTTACTGCCATGCACTTAGCTTGCAAAAACACAGCCATGAGTAAAAGGCCTCATGCAACGCAACGCTGGGGATATAATTAAACTTCAAAAGAGTATCAATTGCATCATGTTCAGGAAAAGTGTAGAAAAAGAAAAGCGGTACTGAAAGAAAACCTAAAACACCCCACCACCTAAATTTTTCTTGGGGAGAAGGAAAATAAACTGAAGTGGATCTCCTGGGGCACCAAATTTACTCAAATAGGGCTTCTGTTCACGTCGGGTTGGAAAAGGAGTTTCCTATGCTCATGTCTAGCCATTTCCAAATCTGATCGTTATGAAAAGACACATTCCAGGATCTCTGTTACCATCATGAGCAAAAGAGGTAACAAATGTGAAAATAGCTTGAAACATTTAAAAAACAAAACTATTCATATAAATTATCACATGCTAATATGCTTAATTTTTTTTTAGATCATGTTTGTTGGGAAAAGGTCAGGAGCAGGAGCTCTAGGGACAGACGGTTTGCGTCAGAGTCCAGCGGTCTTTTCTGCTCCTCCACCTTAGTTAAATAAAATACCCGACCTTTTGCAGCCTTGGTTTCCTTAGCAGTAAAACAGAGGAACAAGTAGCGCTTACCTCCAGTGAGGCTGAAATGAGTCACTCCACAGAACACTTGGGACTCAGACTGGCACATACTAAATAGCCAATAAATATTAACTCTTAATATTGTTGTCATTATTCCCAGTGGGAGCCCAGGTTTCAGGCTCTGTCTGGAACACACCAATTTCCTTTGCAAAGACAGACTCTGCCCCTTGGCTAAAATTTCTGCCCCTCACCTCAGCTAGCACCTTTGAAAGGCATGTTTTCAAGGGCCCAGGTGAGAGGGTGTGAATGAGTCAGCTCGTAAAAAAAAAATCACACTAAAGTCAGTGGTATCTTGTCTATGTATGAAAGGTAACACTTGTACTGTGAAATTATTATTATTATTATTTTTAAATAGCATTTCCATGTTTTAACACAGGCAAATTATAAGGATTTTTTTTTTAAGGAAGAATCATGCCAGGAGATTTTAAACCTATTTAAGTAAAGATACGTCAAGCAGAGAAACAAGCAGAGAAATTCTGTGCCGGGCAGAGAAATCTCCATGTTAAACCTATTTAAATAAAGATGTGTCAAGCAAAGAAACAACAGATATCACCATTCAAAATTCCAGACATCACACTTTGCCAAAACTCCGGGTTACTTACTAATGATGAAATTGATGCTATCTTTCTGAAGAAAAAAATCCTAGGGAAAATGAACAAACAAACCAAAACAACACTTTTTTTTAAACCTGCTTATTTTTTACCTGTTACCTGTCTGTAGCTGTCCAGGCTTGTTTAACACTTAAATGCTGTTTTTTTTTTATAAAAAAAAAAAGCCCAAATCAGGTTTTACAACTGATCCATGTGGCTTTTGAAATGATAACCATCCAGTTTGTTGAAGAGTTTGCAGCTTGGCTTCCATTGTTAAATTCTGCAAATTTAAAGTATTACAATCTTTAAAATGTAAGGGAAGGGAGAGAGAGAGTCTTGTCCTTAACTTTTTCTGTGCTCTGTTATTTGCTTAAAGTAAGACTCTATTTAATACCTTCAAGGCTCTTGCCTTGAAGCAACAGACAAGTATGTGCCGCTCTGTTCTATATATGGGAACAGCGAGTACAAATAGAAGATTGAAGATTTACTTTGAAGCTCAGCTTTGCCAGTGCAAAGCCTCTCCCGAACACCAGAGCAGCAGGGACGTGCAGCACGAGAGCTCTCTGCTTCTCACAGCTAACATATTAATTCCAGGCGGTGTCTGGTTAGACTGAAGGTCAGAAATCTGATTTTGACCTTAGTGCTACTGGGAATCCCATGGGAATCCTGAGAGTGGCTGAATAAGTGCTGTTATATTACTAATAATTAATAATGATGGTAACGTCCCGGGTTTCTTGTTTTAGTGCTTTTTAGCCCCGGAAGGTTTCGAATGACTTGGCAGACCAATTGTTTCACCCTCTGCTGACCTGTGACCGACTCGGCCATCGAATATCACGCTGTTGTCAAGAACACAGCCACACTCAGCTTGTTTAAGCAGGAACAGAAGAAAGATACCCACGGAAAATTAAAGTGTAAATTTTAGGTAGGCAGGCTATAATTATCCACTTGAAATCAAGCCAAGAAATGAAGTTTAATACCCTTCCTTTTGTGAAAAGCACCCAGGCAAC
Organism: Mirza zaza; assembly: GCA_008750895.1. NCBI lineage: Eukaryota > Metazoa > Chordata > Mammalia > Primates > Cheirogaleidae > Mirza > Mirza zaza. The sequence goes on along the minus strand of VSMD01095810.1, from coordinate 6,078 downwards.
TTTCTGGACCATAAACAGACCTTGGATTTTCATCTCCTCTAACTCAGGGTTTCTCAACCTCAGCACTGTTGACATTTCGGGCTGGATAATTCTCTGCCATGGTGGTGGAGGGGCTGCCCGTCTGGTGCAGGGTAGGACGTTTAGCAGCATCCCCGGCCTCCACCCACGGGGTGCCTGGAACACACGCACACATATACCCCCTCCCGGTGTGACGACTGGAAATGTGTCCTGACATTGCCGACTGTCTCCTGGGGGGCGAAACCACCCCCACTGAGAACTACTGCTCCAACGCCACATGTTTGCAAGGCAGGGATACAGATGTTAGAAGCGGCTGCGTCGTCAAACCTTTTATTCCTCCTGGTTGCTTGAAAGCTTCCTGGTGGAAGAGTGACACTCATCTGCCTGCACCCTTGAAGATTCAGAGAAACTAGGATTTAGGGCTGGAATCAGCGCCCCACTCCAAAAAAAAAAAATCAAAGAAATTACACAAGGCTAGACTATTAAACACTACCTCCCCCCAAAAGGATCTGTTCCTGGCATATAACTTCCCCCAAAGTGGCTGTTTTCCGTTATAACAGCAGCAGCGCTGTGACAGCTTCAACAGCCCCTGAGGCTACCTCTCAGACTTCCTGGGGTCAGAGACTTCTCCCTTCTAGAATCCACAGCCTCTGTCAAACAGCAGAAAGAAGGCCTAGAAACTCCTGGAGGCACTTGGTAACTCCAGCTACCATCGGCTCTGATCACAACCTGTCCCTGACAGCTTCTCACCCTCCCCCCTTACACCCACAAACCCTCTCAGACCCTCAGCTCTGGGATCTCCCCTCATGGCCTGGCCAAGGCAGGTGCCTCCAGACACCCTTCACACGGAGGCAGGTGGCTTGAGATCCTTTTCCGCCACAAGCCCCCATAAGAAACATATTTCACATCACAAACCTCCTACCTTTCACACATACAAAAATACATTTTTCATTAATTTATTATTATTTTGAAACAGAGTCTCACTCTGTTGCCCTGGTTAGAGTGCAGTGCCCTCACATAGCTCACTGCAACCTCAAACTCCTAGGCTCAAGTGATCCTCCTGCCTCAGCCTCCTGAGTAGCTGGGACGACAGGCATGCACCATCATGCCTGGCTAATTTTTCTATTTTTTGTAGAGACAAGGTTTTACTTTTACTCAGGCTAGTCTCAAACTCCTGTCCTCTAGTGATCCTCCTGCCTTGGCCTCCGAGAGTGCTAGGATTACAGGTGTGAGCCAACCTGCAACCACCCCATTTAAAAAATTTTCTTAACTTTTTATTTTGAACTAATTTCAGATTTGCAGAAAAGTTACAAACAGTACAAGGAACTTTCATATATCCCTCATCCAGCTTCCCCTACTGTTAACATCTTATGGAACCAGAAGTTGTCGTAACTAGGAAATCAACATTGGTTTGATGCTATCAACCAAACTAAAGAGACCAGTTTTCCACTGATGTTCCTTTTCAGTGCCAGGGTCTTATTCAGCATCCTACATTGCATTTAGTTGTCCTGTCTCCTGGTCTCCCCAAGTCTGTGGCTGTCTCTCCTGGACTTTCATGACGCTGACACTTTTAAAGAGTATTGATCAGCTGTTTTGTCAAGTGTCCTTTGTTTCTATGATGTTCTTTCATTATTGGACTGAGGTTATACATTTCTCATCAAGAATGGCATAGAGGTGATGTTGTGCCCCCCAAAATACATATCTTAAACAGAAATTTCAGGAAACTTATCTTTACTATGTGAGATACACTCTGACATTTTCTATTATCTTTTAAATGCTGGTTTCACAACCGTATTGGTTCACAGCCTCTCATGGTTTGGAAAACACTGCCCAAGGCCAGCTCCCATGAACTGGTCCCTTCTGGAACCCCTCTCCTCTGTGCCTCTGCGACTCCACACTGTCCGGGTTTTCTTTCTTCCTCCCTGACCAGCTCTCCCTGTATGTTTTTTGGACTTTTGGTCCTCTCTTCCAGTGTGATCCTCTCTCACTACACTTACTTCCTCAGTGACCTGAGCCACTCCTTTCATTTCAACTTGCCTCTCCACCCAGGTGACCCAGCTCTGAAGGGACTAGCTCCAGACCGGCAGCTCCAAGAAGACTTCTCACTTCTCCAGCCTTCACAGAGCTTGCTTTTGTAGCACTCAGAGGCAGTGAAAGCCGGTGATTGTAACTGCAAGCTTGATCCTGCCTCTCCAACCAAACTGGGCTCCCGTGGTCTGGCTTAGTAGGTTGTCCTTACTGCATTCTCACAGCATTTTGCTTGCTTCTTTCATCGTGAGCAGCTGCTGTAGTTGGTGTGTTACACGTCCACACACGCTGGCATCCACGCACAAACACGCACACGCGCGCGCGCAAACACACACACACACACACAGGTACAGCACTAGCATAGGGGCTCTGCCTGAGGCGGACATGGGCGAATGTCTGCCAGAGAACAGTCCCGCTAGCCTAAGGGAACTTAAGAGAAATCTAATGAGGCTGTGCTCTCTGATTGCAGAGGAACGTTCATGTGTTCTCCTGGCCCAGAAGCTCTGGGGACACTAACCGTGGGGGGCCAGGCTGGCGGGACATTGGGGCCCCCCTATACGTGAACCTGTGTCTGCTGTAAGACCTTTGGAAGAACGTCCAAGGACGAGATCGCGCCGTGTCCTTGGGAGCCCTGCTCGCAAAGGAGAAGCACGTGCACGCCAGGCGCTGCCCCTCCGCCGGGGACTCCAGGGTTGGGGGTGTCGCCGGCCTGGCCTGCGCGTAGAGGGCCGTCTGCGACCCGCACTGCCGCGTGCCACCGGCAGGTGTCTCTTTCCTGGCTGCGGAACCTATTGTGAGTTCACCAAATGGAGGCGCGAGGAGGAGGAGGAGGGGGCGGGAACCGGGAGGGGCGGCGGGAACCCGGAGCGGGGAGCGGGCGCGGGGCGCGGGGAGCGGGCGCGGGGCCGCCCCTGCCCGCCAGCCCGCAGGTCCTCACCTTTGAAACCGGTGGCTGCGCGCTCCGCAGGCCGCGGAGAGTTGCCACCTCGCCCCGTGGGGGAGGAAGTGCCTCCCCGGCCTCCAAACCTGCCGGCTCCTGTTTCTGAGGTTTTATGGCCAGAAGTGCCCGATCCCCTCTCAACCCAAGATCAACGGGCAAGCACTTGAAATGTGCTCAGTATAAAAAATTAAAAAAAAAAAAAAAACACCAACGGGTATGACCCTGGGAAATTTTCTCCCCTTTCCCGCCTTTCTCCTTATCACCTTTCCAAAAAGCAGCAGGAAAAAGGGGCTGCCGCCCTACCATTTTTTCCCATTAGGGAAATTCGGTTTCCTAACATGTCCTGTTTTGAAAGAGGCCCAGGTATTGGGTAATGACGGCTGGGCGGAAGTCAGGCCAGTGGCAGTCTTTTTTATTTTTTTTTAACAAATGTTTATCGATCATCTATTAATATCAGACACTATAGGGGAGATTCAGTAGTGAGCAAGAACTCAGACTCTGGCCGGGCGCGGTGGCTCAAGCCTGTAATCCTAGCTCTCTGGGAGGCCGAGGTGGGCAGATCGTTTGAGCTCAGGAGTTCGAGACCAGCCTGAGCAAGAGCGAGACCCCATCTCTACTATAAATAGAAAGAAATTAATTGGCCAACTAATATATATAGAAAAAATTAGCCGGGCATGGTGGCGCATGCCTGTAGTCCCAGCTACTTGGGAGGCTGAGGCAGCAGGATTGCTTGAGCCCAGGAGTTTGAGGTTGCTGTGAGCTAGGCTGAGGCCACGGCACTCACTCTAGCCTGGGCAATAAAGTGAGACTCTGTCTCAAAAAAAAAAAAAAAAAAAAAAAAACTCAGACTCTGCCTTGGCTACGCAGACCACCAAAGGAATGAGTTAATCAGGCAGCAACATGACTCTGGTGCCTAAAACTCAAAAATCCAAGACGCTGTGGAACAGAAAATCTCCGCTGTCATATCGAGCATGCACTCTTTGCCTCTGGTTACAAGGTTGATGCAGGTTTGCATTTCTGGACCTTTTCTATTCGTTTGTTTTTTGTTTTATTTATTTACTTTACTCTCCCCCCCCCCTTTTTTGAGACAGGGTCTCATTCTATGGTGTGAGCTAGAGTGCGATGTCATAGCTCACTGCAACCTCAAACTCCTAAGCTCAAGCAATCCTCCTGCCTCAGCTTCCCAAGTAGATGGGATTATATGGGCACCCCCACCATTCCTGGCTAGTTTTTCTTATTTTTTGGTAGAGACAGGGGTCTTGATATATTGCCCATTCTGGTCTTGAACTGCTGGCCTCATGCAATCCTCCCGCCTCCACCTCCCAAAGTTCTGGGATTATAGGCTTGAGGCTCAGAGCCAGTTTTTGTCCTTAAGGAGTTTGCAGCTCAGTAGGGACAGTAAAACTGATAAACATGGAAATGAGCAATTAAATGGGCTGGAACCTGGTCAGTTAGATGTCTTGATCCCACTGATTGTAGGGCACAAGAAGAACCAGGACACAGGCCCTGGGGATAGCACTAGGGTCTGGGGTCAGACCCAAAGCCCAACCCAAATGATGCAGAATCACATAGGAAAGCCACCATCGGGTGCTGGTGCCCAGGGAAACACATTCCTATCCTGGGACAAAGTAATAGAGGCCCCCTAATTCCTGATCTTGGATCTGCTCTCCCTTTGCTCATCCTATTCCCCTACAAATTCATTTCCTGGGAAGTTCCTAGGAATTAGTATCAAACATCCATATATTTTCCTTCCCTTCTCATGAACCTGAGCTGAAGAATATGGCTGCTATCCCTGTGTCTACCATTATGTAGATCAGTTGTGCATCCTTGTTGCTGTTTTTTGTTTGTTTTTAATGTGCTGGAATTATGTTTGGGGTTTTTTGCTTGTTTTTTGAAGTAAGTTTTAAAAATTCAGAACTCTAGAAAGGACCTTCTTTTCTCACTTACTAGCTTAATGGAACACTAGACAATGTGGTTCTAACCTCCAGAGTTTTTAGGTAGCAGAAATCTCTTCACATAACCAGAGAAATAGTCACAAATTCCCATGACTCGCTTTCAGGCCATGATGCAGCTCTGGGCCTGCTTGAGGGCTGTGGGAGGGAGTCAGAGCTGGAGATATGAGCTGGAAGCTTCCTGGAGTCCTTCCACACTGTTATTTTGTCCCTTTTCCCCTAAGTGGAAAACACAGAGTCCTCTACAAGCACTGTTATGTTGTTTTGTTTGTTTTGTTTTATAAAAATACACAGACCTCTGTGTTCAGTTTCCTCCAAGTTCTGTGTTAATGCTAAACATTTTGTGCTATTTTCAAAAAAGAAAACTTACTTTGTTGAAAAGCATACCGGAGTCTTGTTTACTCTTTTGTTTGTCCATACCAGGGTCATTTCTGACTGACTACCTAAAATGCCCTAGTACTTACTTACAATGGAATAATTCAACTCCTTTCCTAGCTGTTGAGTATCCCATTCTCCTTGGTACAGATGCCATGTCTTATCTAGAAAGATACCCAGAAAGCAACAGTTATGGTTATTTACTAGGGTGGTAAGAACATTGGGTATATAAATAAGAAAAATTAGGTACATCCTGATCATCCTTAGGTTCCCCTCGGAGAAGGACACACAATTCCCATGAAACCAAAATCTTTCTCCTCTAAATCTCACACAGTCATCAGGGAAATGCAAATCAAAACCACAATGAGATATCACTTAACTCCAGTGAGAATGGCCTTTATCAAAAAGTCTCCAAATAACAAATGCTGGCGTGGATGCGGAGAGAGAGGAACACTCCTACACTGCTGGTGGGACTGTAAACTAGTTCAGCCTCTGTGGAAAGCAATATGGAGATACCTTAAAGCGATACAAGTGAATCTACCATTTGACCCAGCAATCCCATTACTGGGCATCTACCCAAAAGATCCAATGACCCTCTACAAAAACGACACCTGCACTCGAATGTTTATAGCAGCACAATTCATAATCGCAAGGCTGTGGAAACAGCCCAAGTGCCCATCAATCTAAGAATGGATTAATAAAATGTGGTATATGTATACCATGGAGTACTATTCAGCTCTAAGAAACAACGGTGATATAGCACAT